>JAECUM010015599.1:0-80112 GCA_016617855.1 Megalonaias nervosa | reverse complement strand
TATATATATATATATATATATATATATCACTATACTAAGCAGACACTAATCTCTTTAGAGTATGTGTGTAAATCGATTTTTTTGAGTAAAATCTCAGCGAGTTATTAATAGCGCATTAATAGCATGTGACATGTGGAAAATCCCAGCAAGTTATTAAACGCGGATTGGAATTTTGTGTGAAGTTAGGTATAGTAATTTCGTGTGAAAATATACATGTAAATCGCCAGCGATTTAATGTAAAATCCGCAGTAGTAGAACATAATGAATGTTTCTATGCCAACCCTATTTTGTATGACTACTATTATGATTGAGTGGTAGCTCCTAGAGCTAGGTAATCAATAATGAAATAGATTTTGTTGCCTCAACAAAGTTGGTTTTGTATTTTGTTTAGACTAACGGGGTGGGGGCCTGGGAGGGTTTAATCTAGGTTTCGTCCTAATACAAAATAGGGTTTAGGCACAGAAGCCTCATTATAGTCTACTACTCAGCCTTCGTGTTTTTTGCCAACTTCTCCACGCAGATTATTTGTCTGTCAAGATATAGTTTCTGTGTTCTCGGTGCGATTATCCGATCAATTGCCATTCACGTGATCGATAATGATGTCTCTTTGCATGATGCCGTACCCAGACTCAAAATAAAACGACGTGTGCTCAATACCTTCTGGCATCTTCATATGCAGGAGACTTCTATCAGAATGTTGCAAATAGTATTTGGATGTTTCGTTAAATTTTACGACGCAGGATGTTATATAAGTAAGATTTCATTGTCCTTTTGCAAAATCACTTTCGTTTTGGTCAAAATACATTTTCTGATGTATGCTCTTGGATAACGATAATTGTCTGCGCACTCAGATTATAAGGTATTCTTGTGATAAAGACACCTCATTTCAATGGCTCCCTTTACTTATGCTACTATTGTGAATACGTTAATAGAATTAATTATTCATTTAATGGTATTTTTCTTCTTGACTAATTGGAATTCATATTATATTTTATACTTGATATAATTATGTTATTTATCATATTCGGTAGGACATGTTTACATCTTCACGTCTATTCGGATACATAGCTTTTGGGACTTTGCTAAAAAAATTAGTGTTCTGTTCCGCTCACAATTTTTATTTAAATTAGACATAAATTTGGAATTTTTTTATTTATGGTTTGAAATATTTTTGCACAGTTAATGGCACGAGACCATGTTCAAGATAAGGTTTAATGGTCAATTTCTCTGTTTACACTTTATGAAAAATCTTCTATATATGAAAACCCCGAATTTGTCGTACCTATACAGCTATACCTCTCAGTTTATGAACTGTTGCATTTAAAAAGTGTTACCCTCATTAAAAATAGAGCAGATAATACATACCCTGATACGTCGACGGAAGTGACGAATTAGCGTAGCGGAGACTATAGCCTAACAGAGATCGCAATGATACTTCCTAATTTGCCGGTTTTATATCGCTCGACCAATATTTTCTGCGCTTTTCATCATCAAGAAATTTTCAAGACAGACAATAATACCTCTTTTAAGTATTTTATTACAAGACGTAACAAGAAAAAAATCACTTGAAATGATTGCTCCGTCAATACACTTCAACAGTAATGGATGTTCTCCTCATTCTATATATGTCACACACTAGTCATAATCTAAAAGAGGAAATACATATAGTATTTGATAGCGCAATTGTTTGGACCACATAATATATTTGCATCAAGAGATAACAAGGGATTACCCCCATTGGCACCTACGTCACGTCTATTCAAAAGTATAAGGTTCCAATAGTACGGTTTTCTAATACATGAACCATAGAATGTTATGTGTTTCGAGAACTGTAGGAGGTCGTTGCAGTTTTCCAAGGTTTTAGATTTCCATCGTTGAAAATATCACCTCGTTTACAGTTCCGCTTTATTAGAGTTTGAAACAATATTTTCTTACAAACATCTTGCTGAAATATTGAAAATCTTATTTATTGTGGATGTCTAGTTAAATGTTGAATTATAGTACTGCGGATCGCAATAGTTTTCTCAGAGAAGAAAAGAACAAACAAAAGAGAACCAGGCAGTAGTTTCACATAGCCTCTCAAATGTTACATGTTAGAGTGGATATCTGTGAATATCTTTCATATTGTTGGATCTGGAATAATGACAAATTTCCCGAAACAAATTTGATAAATCACTTAACTCCTTTCCAAGAATAACAATTCTCAGGAGTATAGTCTTAAAACCGTTGAGATGTTTTCATCCTTTAACTATCCCCATCTCAGTCAAACAGCAAACTATTGTCACACACAAAATGTAAAATCCTTCGTTGATGAGGAATTCTGAGAAACGTAATAAAATTGGGATCAAATTATATGGAATGAAGAAGCTGATCCCGTATGGTCTGGATATGTTCAGTACACTGAAGATACTCTATCAGCTGCACTCGTTATATTTCACTTAGCCATTGTAGCCAAATTGCACGTGCTAACAAAATTAATAAAGCTTAAAATAATACAAAAACCGGGAGGAGTATAACAATATAAGAGCAATTGCAAGCCTAAAACCACACGTAGCCTGAGGACAGACAGTATAAAAACAAATATATAATTTACGGTCTTTTTTATAATAAGTCAGTACGTACTTAATATCACACAATGAAAGCGCCATTTTTAACAGTTATACATATATCAAATAACACAATGAAAGTCATTTTTGACAATTATATGTATATCAAGGGACATAATGTAAGCCATTTCTGACAGTTATACATATATCAAGGGACACAATGAAAGTCATTTCTGACAATTATACATATATCAAGGGATAAACGACACTAAAGCAATTGCAATATAAAACATTCGGATACAAACAAGACAACCAAGTATCGAGTCATGGCAAGAATAAGTATCAAAGTCTAAAATTTAAAAGATGGATAGGAAACCAGTCACAAAGCGCAGTACCTGAGGAGAGGAGTACAAACCTATTTCTAAACATTTTTAGGACATCTAAGCAAGTACCTCCCTATCCAAAGGTAAGAAGAACCCCGTTTAAAAATATTTTAAAAATTCTTTCTGAAATGTACCTATAATACTGACCTGGAGGGGCAACATAAGGTATAAAAGGCATTAACGTTCGGACCGATGCGAGTGGGGTGGGGTCACCTCAGACGCCAGATAGTTAAATTCATAATTAGGGATCTGAAGGTGTTCACACAAATAACAAAACGTTGTTAACATGACCTGTTGATGCAACTGTCACCTGAACTTTTCTGAACATTGAATTAACCTCACCAATACGAACAGTCGGACAAATTTTAGCTTTCATAAGATGAAAAAGACATAAATCCAGACCATATGGTTCAGCGTACGTAGACCTATCTTAGTAAAAGCAAAGTTTTAAGAATCATCATTTAAACATGCACTTTGGTTGTCTCTTCTGTAACATAATTATAGAGTTGAATTAGAGTATGAACCTGCCAATAATGTTTGTACTTAAGATATGCAAGCAAACATAGTTATACTATTCAAGTGTTTTTGAAGGTCACACGATAAAGCGACTTGCCATGTTTATGTCCTGGTTGGCAAATACCTGTTGAAATTAATCTTACCAGTACACACTCTTTACTTTGTAATCTTTTTAATCAGAGTTCTGGTTCAGTGTACAGTGAAAACTTCGTTTAAACACTGAACAGGTACTTAGATAAATTTACTCTGTGTTTACACTTCTCTTTGCTTGTATATCGTTCATGAGGTTCCTTCTAATTTTCACTGTAAACTGCATGTAAAATAGGTCAATATCTATTCATGTTTGCATCGATTCATACTTTCCAGTTAGAACTCAGCTGATAGCAACGGACAGTTAAAGGTTAAGTTTAAGATTTGACTTGACTGAATGATGGCATGATCAGTTATTGTATAAGTAGTGTTACGTGTAGGTTCGTACAAATTTAACAAAAGAGAAGAGTGAAGTCAACAAGCTTTGTAAATGTTAAGAAAATAATTTATTTCCCTAGAAAACAATGTAAAAGTAGGAAATAGGACTTACGGTTTGTGAATATAATCCAAAAATTAATCCTAAAGTTGAAAAATATAAGCCCTATCACTAAACAGTTCTAATTGAATCCAGGTTCGAATCTCGATGAAATTCCAATATGGAGGCGATGACGTCAGATGAGGTTGTTGTACTAATGGCAACAGATCCTCGATTGAATCACAGTTTATGTTTCCGTTTAGAATTCCAGAATAAATTTCCACTGAATTTCTTTGTCCCAGAACTTTTTATAAAAAAAGTACACTTGTTTAGTCTTCTAGAGAATAAATTATTAAATTCCCCCAAAAAACAGATGAACTTCAAAACAATTTGGCAACAACAATAGAAACACCTTGTTCCCTCAAGGTGTAAGAATACGACTGAATAATTTTAATACCAGTTGACTGTTTTAAACCTCGATTTTAGATCACATGGTAGCTCATGTGATGGACTTACGTGACGCTAATTTGAACATCGCAATAGAAGCGCACAACCGGTAGGCACGTCCGCCATGGAAGAACTTAGCGAATCTTATTATAAAATTCAATAAAAAAGTTGTTTACAAATTAGAACTATCACGAAATCAGAAAATGACCTTGGTAATAGCCAATCGTTTTATCTTGATGTTTACGAAATCTATGAACCAGAGTGAGCTAAAAGTAGTGCTGAAGAAATATTATAATCTAATCGGGTCAAGCCAATTTTCGGAAAAGAGATTCAAATACAATGAAAATTATCATTACAATAAAATGTAATGAAACAAAATTAAAATAAAAAAAGAATTTAAAACTAACACACAAGTAATTTAATTACATATTCGTAACAGTAGAAAATATGGTACCACGTTTAGCATATTTCCAACCATCTATCTTGTTATTATATTTAATAAAACTTTAATAACCTCACACAAAACGTATCCGAGATAAAGAAAGTAGAATCATTCATAAATGGGAAATGGGCTTTATCAAAAAGCTGAATAATTGCTTCGTTTAGACGCCAGGAACATGAATTGTGAGGCAGAGTTGCACATAGGTGATAATTTTGCAGGTACTTTGGTCCTTTTATGGTCTATATTTTCTGTAGGTGAAGAAAAATATCGGTAGTGTTAAACATTAAAGCAATGACTCAAAAGAATCATAGTTTGAATGCTTTTAATGGTAAGTCTGTGTAAAATATCTGGTGTCTAGTAAAACTGCTGACAACTCGTAGCAGAGGCAATAAGACCGCTCCAGCTCTCCCATCAGTTCGAGAGATTGTGCCTTGAATGCAAAAATGGATATCGTAATAAAAACATATCCAGCAGATATTTTGCATCCAGATAGAAAGTGCATTGTTAAAATATTGTTTTCTATCTGAAACATCCCTGTTTCCATGGGAGCAGATTGGTTGATAATCTGTATGTGTATTAGGTTTTTTCTCGTTGTTGTTTTGTCTTTCGTGTTGTGGATAATCTCATGTAAGAAAATAAGGCATGTTACTTTGAAAAATAATTTTTCAGGAGATGATTTTCAACAGAAATATGTTTCTCTAGACACTTTTTAATCTGATACAAAGTTTATGCTAGCCCAATGCATTACTAAGAATACGAAAATGGCTGGTTGTATTCAACCGACTGACGTAGAAATGTAAAAGTACATTATTTTCTCAAATTATATCGTTCAGTACCTACTGACTTTATATTTGGACTTATGACGACAGCGTTTTCTGAAAACGCTTGAGCCTACAGCGAGCTTTAATTGGTTTCGTTTTCCTTTCGAAGTGGACCGTTCCTCTTGTTTAGAAGTTAAAGTGGTCATCCTGTGAGTTTGACATCATCATTCTGTGAGTTAGTCATCGTCATACTGTGAGTTTATCATCGTCATATTGTGAGGTTGACATCGACATGGTGTGAGTTTGACATTGTCATACTGTGCGTTTGTTATCGTCATAGTGTGAGTTTGACATCGTCATACTGTGAGTTTGTCATCGTCATAGTGTGAGTTTGACATTGTCATAGTGTGAATTTGACATTGTCATAGAGTGAGTGTGACATCATACAGCTTCTTTTTCATGAGTATATTAATCATGCGCACAAACATTTGGCCAAGTAATTGTAAGTGATGAATAAGAACGGATGAGAGAAAAATTGCGCGATCTGTCGGTATTAGGGTAGGAAAAAAGGGAATTACATTTGCTATATGCATGGAAAAATGATCAGATAGCTCACCGTCTTGTCATTACTTTTACTGGCATATGCATAACATACAAATTAAATTAATGTATCATATGGAAAATTTTATTCCAGATATAAACGATTTTAACTGCGGCGTGATCCTGACGTTTGAGATATTCATTTAAACTTATATGTTTTCTATGTACAGATGTATAATAAACGATTTTCAGTTGAAAAGAAAATTGAAAACAATGGTACACCTTATAAAAGTAGACTTTTATGACCAAACGTATATTTGCTGAGTGGACTTTTTAAATAATAATAACAGAAAACCTGTTTATTTCCCTGGCGGCGATCACATTCACTAGAGATTAACATTATCTTCCTGGCAGTCATCATATGTAAAAGTGGGTAGACATTATTTGCAAGAACTTACAAGCGCTTTAATATAGGGATACACAGCTTAAAATAGTGGTCGGAGTAAAATGCCTCTTTATATCTTGTGAATGCTAATATTATAGTTATATTCTCGTCGTTAAACTATGTAAAGAATGTTCTAGCAGTTTTAAAAATAATTCGTTTCATCTCAAGTTTAAAATAAATCAAAATCCAAGTGATACGGTCATTTTTTTGAAAGGGCAATTTACATAATTTGATCAAATAAGAGATAACCAGATAGGATTCAACTAAGAACAGACACTAGGCAGTATGAACCACAACAAGTGAAGAGGGCTCTATTTACTTCAACTACTTCCCATAACCTGAGCCACCTTGGTCATATGAATCTTAAGCATGATTTCAGACCCTGAACAATAAATGACTTAACAGTAAATAAATTTCTAAAAGATGGTAATAAACCTCGCCACCTTTCGCTAATTACAATTTTAAAAGAATCTACGAATTCATTTTGAAGTTTTCTTATTCTGGGTTTTAGTCTGCACTTGATTTTTATACCCAGAAGCGAGTATGCGAAATAGCAAACAAAATTATGTGGAAAAGGTAAACTGTGCATTAAAAATTGCAAAAGTTGAAACCAAATTAATGCATTGAAATATATTCAAAATATTGCTTCTTAGTTTTCAATTACTGTAAATTAATCTATTTAATGAATATCATTTTTTACTATTTAACGACAGAATAAACTTTATGTAAATTAACGGATTGTTTCCTCATCAGGACCATTGTCTGCTGGATCTATAAGTTCGTGAATTGTAGCAGACACAAAATCCACGAAAACAGGTGATCCTACAGATAATGCGCAATATTTAGTTTGCTATTTAAGCAAGATATTTGAGGAATATAATTCTTTTATCTTAGATGTCTGACTCCTAGCTGTAGCACCTTGGACTCTTAGCTCCTCGACTTGTACTTGTTAAATTAAAACTCCTAGCTCCTCGACCTGCTATTGTTAAATTAGGACTACTAGCTTCTCGACTTGGCCTTGTTAAATTGGGACTACTAGGTTCTCGATTTTCCCTTGTTAAGTTAGGACTCCTAGCTCCTCGACTTTTATGTTAAATTAGTATTCATAGTTCCTCGACTTGGCCTCGTTAAATCTGGACTCCTAGCGTGTCGATTGACTTGCTAAATTAGGACTCCCAGCTCCTCGACTTGCCCTTGTTAAATTAGTTACCACATGCTAAATTTCATACAATAGCAGTTTTGATTAATTATAGAAAGAGAACTTGAACAAACCAGTGATCCTGGTAGTAGATACATTTTTACACTGCACATATCGAGACAAATCACGTGATACAGAGTTACTAATAAATTTCATGTGTACTCTCAATCTCAATTAATGCCGATTAACTTAAATACATCTAGTATTATCTTCTCTGAAAATGCAGAAATCTATCCCCTGTTTCTCTTAAAATTTATTTCATAAAGCTTTATAGCACTTTGGGAGAAATCATATAGTGGGAAAAGATTCCAATACAATGAGGCAAATTGCACAGTGGGGAAAGATTCCGATACCTTGGGACACAGAGGTGAAATCTAACACTCTCAAGCCAATATTTTCTGTCCCCTCGTAAGAAGATATTGTAGCTTTATATTCCAAGTATTCCACTTTGCTCACCGTCAATGGAATTATCAATGCATCAGTTAAATTTCTTCGATTTGGTAGGGGCTGTGGGTGGAACAAATAATTTTGCCTCATAAGATAAAACACTTTTTCTTCCTACTAGTTAAGAAAGAATTGTTATTATACATTTATATCCATTAGAATTATTAATGAAGTGTTCTTCACATAAAGTTAAAAGACACATATTTAACTTTTGGATAAACTGGGCCTAGGCGATCTAACCAAAGATACCACTCGTCGACACTATCTGAAGAAACGAGTAAACACACCAAACAAATAACTCTTACGCACAAGAATGAAAACGATTGACTCTGACATTTAAAACTTGCGAGAGAACCTTATAAGTATGTATGTATGTATGTATGTATGTATGTATGTATGTATGTATGTACGTACGTACGTATGTATGTATGTATATATGTATGAATAAAGATAAGAAAACTCAAAACTAAAGCATTTCAACATTTCAATGGTCAGTTATTACAGTATCTGAAAGATGTTTAGATTTTTCTTTCACAAAGAAAAAGTAGATACAATGACACTTGACACAGAAGTCATACCCTTGAGATTATACTTAATAAAGCAGTTACTGATTGGGACTTAAATGATATTTGAGAACTGTGTAAACGGTGAATAAAGAAGACTCTTTACGGAGGTAAATGGTCCATGTAATTATGATCATAATCATTGCTATGTCTTTGTCCCTGCACAAGGCCGCCAGTTGGTGGAATTAAGCAGTGCTGTCCTATGACAGTAACATAAAGAAACAACATTGGGTTCATTTGTGCCTTTCTGTGTATTTCAATGGCATAGAAAATTTTGATATTTTCAATCTCACTATTTCAAAAAGAAATCACTTATATAGATTTCATTCCTGTGAGTCTAATTGATTAATCAAAGATAAATACAAACATTTAAAATTTCAGAAAAACTCTGCTGGAAGTTTTAAATTATTAAACATAATTAAAATAATAGACATAGACAAGATTCATATTCGTCATATTGCATTAAAAAAGAAATAGAAGAATAAGCATTATAATGTATTTTGAACAAGAATTCACACATAACCAATTATGATTTCACAAAAGTCATACATGTTCTTCTTACATCTCGGCTAAAATGTATTGGTCTATTATTCTACCAAACAAACAATGTCGTAGAATATTATCAAATTAGTAGTACTATAACTATTTGAATTCTTATGATAATATAAAGCAATGCAACTAGTTGTATCATACACTGTAACCGAAGGTAGGCCCGATTTTACCTGTCAAAAAACGGGTAACCGAGTGGTTCAAGGCGCTCACCTTTACACGTCACTGACACATCACCTCTGTCCGCCTAGGTTCGAGTCTGGGTTTGGCTAACGTGGATATGTGAGAAAGCTTGCCACTAACTTCCTGTGGATTAGTGGTTCTTCCCGGATTAATGAAATTATTATATAACTTCAATACTTTGCAAACGAAGGCACGATTAGAGAAGATTTAATTAAGTCCATAATACTAATTTCATTTGAAATGAGCACTCATTCAAGATGTTTTATTTATGTCCAACTTCTCTTTCCATGCTCCAGTTATTTGTGTTGCAATTTTGCATTTATTGTAGAGTCCATCTTGGCGATTGCTTTGACTTCCGCGAGTGCGTCCGCCATTACGTCCGTCCATATCCTAGAGAAACCTCGATGTTACAAGTTAAAGCTTTGTTACTTAGCTAATTAAAAGGATGACTTTTGAAATATTGTCTTTAGTCTTTCGACACCAGCCCACTAAATGAGACTGTTTTTACAAATCGTAGCAACTTAACATGATATTGGTTCACTCATCAAGCTTTTTTCTTCAGATAGTTTGAGAAGGAAGGAAAATATTCATGGTCTTTCTCATTCTTTTCTTAGATGTAACCACCAATTTTATTCAACCCGTTAGCTATGCAGAAAGTGATGTGATTCGTCGATAGCTGCAGACAGTATATTTGCTATTATACCTATCCATTACTATGTCGCTCAAAGTTATCAAGACACAAAATTAACAGAGGGTTGCATGGATATAATCTAGATTTACTGAATTTAAAGAACAAAGACGAAAAATTACAAAACTCGATTTTAACAATCGGACTTATTTGCAGATATATCATATTTTAGAAATTTAAAAAAATGAAACTATTATTGTTTACTTCATTTTCTTGTAACTCTTTTCCTTGTAGGAATATCTGCATCTGTATTTCTTGCTGTAAACACAATACGTTTGACTTAGGAGGACGGCTAGCAACGTCACAGTCACAATTACTAAGCCTTGGGCCTGTACATCATTATGTGATACAGGAACGTACCAACAACAATCTATTCAGGCATGCTCTAAAACGTTGACTTACTTATTTATGTACATACCTTTTTATTTTGATCGCAGAATTGTTTATTTATTCCAGATACTGACACATTTTTCGCGTCCAGGTTTCATTCCTGCATTGGAGCATTCCGAAATCTACCCGTTCATCGATGATCGCTTCTCTACAGGAAATTAACCTGGTATCTCCTACCTGTAATCTCCCTTCCACCGCAACATTGGGAATCAGTTAGGTCTCATTTATGACAACAGATCATTGCGATCAATCAATCAAAGTCAATATAAGAAATAGACTTTACCCGAGTAGAGTATTTTAATAGCAAAAAATAAATTTATTTTACGTGGATAGGAACAAGTGTTAAGTTACTCGACGGAATCAGTTACAGTACATGTAATTGACTTAGAGCTTTATGACATCTTAAACCAGGTAAACAATCCACATATTTAATCGCACAGAAAACAAAGTGTCAATCATGATGGAAAATATTAATGTCAACGTTATAATTTTAAGTCTTTCTACTGACTTATTTTACTGCCACTGCTGGATGGGTACACCACTTGTCTATGGGAATTTCACTGTACTGGCGTGCCACCTACGCATTGCAGCATTGGCGGAGAAGATTGCTTCTGACATCAACATTTTCCACAACATGTTTGCCATACCGTCTGAAAGCTGAAGCATTTCTGGAAGGCCTTTGGTCTGGACTATCGTCTGTCGTTCATGTCGTTGATTCCTCTCTTCAGAAAAGATTAGGTAGTCGGTTCATTCGTTCAAATACGACCGAGGACTGGGTTGCTTGGTCTCAGTCATGGTGCAATATGAAATCAAATCTGGATCAAGCGTATGAAATGTTTGTTTTGGGGTTTAACGCCATATTTTTAGGGCATGATAGGCTATTTGTAATATCTGAAAACTATTGGTTAGCTAAAGGGTCAGTATATTATTTATTGTGATTCAGAATTTGTCATAATATTAGGGAGCCCTGGGGTGTACCTAAGGCACACGGACCTTAAAGCCTCGTCGTCTGAGGTGAGGTTCCAGGAAAACGCCAAAGGTGAACCCATAGTGTTTGGTAGGATCCTAGACAATAAAACAGCAAATTATATTTGATTAGAGTTTGTTTGTACCTCAAATAAATGCATGAGACATAATCCGAAAATTTACAGTAGTACAGATTGTATTAATGTATTTTATTATGAGTTGGTTTACATGGCAAAATTAGTGTACTGAGAATTAAGATAAAATAAATGAAAAACCTATGGTGTTTCAAAGAGGAAGATAAATGCTACTTTAAATTAATATATGTATGTTACAATCCTGAGACAGAAGTATGAACTCAAAACTTTAGAACAAGCAAATGGGTCAAGCATATTACGAATCACACTAAAGTTAGTTGCGATTTTTGTTCTATTACATCGTCAGGATTTCCACAATCATCGATCATAAGAAAAGTTTTTTGTACCCTGCTACAAATGAAAAGTATTCATGCATACCAAGGTGACTGTTAGCCCAGAGTGGACAGCAACACCTGGCTTACCCTGGAAAGTCTCTTCTTTTAGTTTAGGTGGCCGGGCAGAAAAACTCACTCCTAGTTGTGACGCCAGATGGCTAGACTGTGAGGACAGCACAGAGTATCAGCTTAGGCGAAGTAGGAACTGATGGTCATCTACTGCAACAGACTCGTCTCTAAGCGTTTCAACATTGTTGTGCCACTGAATTCAGACAGGTCTGGACGAGACAGTGATGGTGACTTTTTAGCGCTTATTCCTTTCCCATACCATACACATTTTGGTCCTGTGACGATGGGCGAGCGGCAAAGCAGCATGTGTCGATACACTAGGTTTAGCTCAAGACTTGTAGAAAGGCGGATCAGGGTCGCTTTTGACTGGACCAAAGCGGCAGTAGAACCCACAGCTACCTGGGTAACTGAGGAACACTTTATAGGACCACACTTCTCACTTGTGCAGCATTTGGAAAGGGATAGAAATGGCACCTTAAACTTTGTCTGCTTCATCTTAACCCTGGTCAATACACAGCGGCTGACGGGGATCCCACCTAAGGGATTGAAACCCTAACAAGAAGGCAACGGTGATACAACTCACCATCTGTGCCTTCGACATGCGCACAACAAAGGACTGTACAATGGATCAGATTGGTAGAGAACTGGCCAGATAGCATCCTGAGTGAAACTCGTCGTGCTAAGGAAAGACAACTCACGGAAGTAGGAGCCGGCAACACCTTCTTCTTGAATGTCTGAAGTAACGAAGAGCTATGTGAAGTCGACGTTTGATTTGCCATCAAATCACAGATAGTCATCAAGTTCACATATCCATCAAAGGGTGTAATGACAGAGTGCATATGAGACTTCCATTGTCTTGAAAAAAACCCATGCAGCTGTCATCGGCGCCTATGCACCCACTATGACCAACCCAGATGAGATCAAGGACAAATGTTATGAAGACCTGGAGTCCCTTATCGCAAAAGTGCTGAAGGCAGACAAGCTCATCATCCTTGGTAACTTCAGTGCTCGAGTTCGCACATATCACCAGATATGGCCAGGTGTCACTGGAAACAATGGATTTGGGAAAATGAAACAACGGCGGACTCCTAATGATGAAATATTCTGAACACGGTCTTCTAATTACAACTCGTTTTCTGGTGTCCAAACCTCAACAAAACGTCTTGAATGCACACCTACGCTCCATGCATTTACATCCATTTCACTTGGAGAAGAGACAGACAGAATATCGTGGAGACGAAGGATATGAGAAGTGCAAAATACTGGACTGACCACATGCTGATATTCTAAAATTTAATATTCAGAGTTAGCACAGCAGATTAACACAAGAAATAAAAGTGCCCCAAATGCTTAATGTCTCCAAATTAAAACAGGAGAATGGTAAATATTTGTCGAACAATGGCGCAGCCAAGTAGATAAAATTTATATGAACTAGAGAATGTCGGAGAAAACTGAGCATTATGTGAAGACTCTGTATACTCAGTTGCATCCGAAACCATCGGCCCTGGCATACATAGACATCAAGACCTATTTGCACAGACTTCTGAATGAGACACGTCGGCTACAGAATACATGCACTTCATTATTTAAGAAGGAAGCCTTTAACAACATCAAGAGGACTGTCCAATGCAAACACCCAGAGTTGCAAAACTCATGGCTCATCATAGGAAGAAATGAATGAATGCAGAACTCCTATGATACGCCGAAAACAATCATCAGGAATATCTCCAATACTGAATGCTGAGTATACCACAACGTTCACTGATAAGGAAAGATAAATCAAAGATGGTCAGAACATGTGAATAAAATCCTCAATCAAAAGTCATATGTCAGGGAGGAGGCAAAAGATTGACTGCCCAATGTGGAAATCAACATGTACGTTGATGATCCTCATGGTGATCTGCTTTGACGTTCACAACGCGTGAACTTTGAAGCGCTACAGCAACGTCATGCAGTTGATCAAGAAACTTAGCAGCGAGATCATACCTTGCGTCGCACTGAGCCATAGCCTCAATGTTCTGGCATTGTTTAGCCACTATCGATTTAGTCCCCTTTAAGGGTGATCCGCTCATCCTTCGGGAACGCTACAGTTATTCTTATCGAAGTCTTCCGGGTTATGCGCACATCATGACTGATTTGCCTGACATGCTGGTCCTGTCCTGGATTATATAGTTCTAACCCCAAAGCAAATTAATATTCGCATCTATGCCGCTATGACGTTCAAATTGGAAGTGGTTGACGGTGGTCAGCGCCACTCAGAACATGATAAAGTGTGTTTGTCCACAATCCTACACGATATTTAACTACAACAGGTACATTAATTGCCAACAATTTGCAATGTTTCTTCAAAAGATTCAAATTTAAAAATGATGCAGATTTATGTCAAACGCGGCCGTTCCTATGGTTGGTTCTAAAACAACTATATCGTATTATGATTCACCAATTGTTTTCAAAATAACTTTGCTCTCTATAAGCTCTGTTTCTGGCCTTGTGAAATCGTCCTAGACTGACCGTGCAAAATGCGCAAGATCTTCCAGTATACAAACTTGTGTATTTACATACATCATATGCATTGTTGCACATTTCCAAAAAACCCGTGAATTCAATACAACGTAGGCTTGTGTTATTATATATGTTGTGTAAAAAAATAACAACATATTAGTGTTGAGCTTGGTATTTTCTGAAACGGCACCAGCGTATGCCATGTTTCAATGACTAGTCGATAATTTAATTTGAAACAATGAAATAAAGCTGAGTTGTTCTGTATGTCAATATCCAAAACAGTACCCTTTAATATTATTATAAAGAGAGGTATTTTGGTCTTGATTTCAAACTATATATTATATAGAAAAAGAAAGCCATGCACAAATAAAATTATCTTTTGCAGCCGAGACATTTTCTTTTAAATAATTCTCTAAATTTGCTTAATAGCCTATAATTACTACTATAACAATGAAATATCTGGGATATAATTTGCGCTTACATAAATTTACATAAACGGCTCATCGATTTCTAGGTCAATAAAAATATTTTCCAGCATCCGCAACAAATTGAAATTAGTTAAAGATAATAAATTTAAAGGTTTAATTCCTGTAGAAACAGCCATGTAAAGTTTTGCAAACACAACGGTTTTTCTGTTTTATTTGTGTGTCAATGTGTTGTATTTGCCTTTGAAAAAGACTCATTGAGAGTCGAAAGCGCTCGGGCTAGTTAGATACTAGTTTTGCACTGTTCTTTGTCAGGTTATTGCATTTATCTTAATCAATCCTTGACACACGTGATCCCTTGCTGGATCCAGTGCACTTGAAAGGACTGTTATTCGCCATATGATTTGTATTCTTTATATATATATATATATATATATATATATATATATATATATATATATATATATATATATATATATATATATAATAAATACGCTTAAATGTAAAAATGAAGATGGTATTTGAACAAAGGCAAACAATTTAAGATGAATTTTTCACAATAGAAGAAAGCTAATTTTTTTGTTATTATTCCCGTTCGAAAGGTTATTGATCAACACTAATGAGTAAAGCATATAATGAAGACTTTCAACTGTTTTAGTATTAGAGAAAAAATCTGTGCTCGTCTACATAAGCATAGAATATGCAGGACAGATGCAGCGAAATTGGAAAATGACGCATCCAAATAGAGCATGTACCATCTGCTGCAAAGAGTTTTATAAATATTTTTCTCAGCTCTCCATCTCTTCCCCTCTCCCAGTCTTTTTGAAACTGATGAAAATTATAGAAATAATATGTGAATAAAGCTTATTCCTACGATCATATCTAATTTATTACGTCTGTCTTCTGTATTGCTGGAATCGTTAATAGACCAAACGCGTACACTTGTACAGCGCACGAACATATCAGCGGTATCACACGAACCTGTACTTGGAAAAGCACAGAGAATATCATTATCGTAAATTGTTCCCATTTATATTATGAAATTGCGCATTGGATGTAAATAGTGAAATGAATCAAATCAAATTTTACTTATCACCATGACAGCGTATTCGTTCAATCAGAACATTTTCTTGTCAATTTTATATTTATTTCTTAAGGGTATTCTTTATTTCTGACTTGATTCCATGTCAAATAAAAACCTATCTAGCTGGTCCTCTTATTTTTCTGAGGAGTTGATTCCATGTCATATAAAGACCTATCAACTTGACCCCTCGAATTTCTCTAACAAAAATAGCTAAATCCAGTTTTTGCCTAAGTTTAATCATTTTAGAATATCACATAGTTTTGTCTGTATGAGGTCAGATATCAATATGACATCTACAGATTGCATGATAAGTGACAATAACCAGCTGCGAGAATAATATATTTTATCAGTCTTTCGATAGCACGCTACGTAAAAACAATGCATTCCTAATAGTCAGGACTGAAGTCTGTCAAGCCCAGTGTCATAACGAATACAACTTATTTCCGTCTACCTGTTTTGTTTCCCAAACTTCGCTACATTTCATATTCCTGTTGTAATACCACACAGGTTCACCGCGTCATACATATAAAGAGTGATGAAGGGAAAAAGTCAAGTCGTCTTTATCAAAGCTGGGGCATCTACAATGAATACAGTTCATAAAAACTGTCTGTTGAACTTTTCCTACAGATTATGTTGATAGCTTGGAGAAAAAAATAAAAGATGACAATCTTATATATTATGCTTGTAAATATAAAATACCGTTTTTTAAACAACATTTATTATCTTTTCCTAATTTTCAAAATTACGCGCGCGTGTGTGTGTGTGTGTGTGTGTGTGTGTGTGTGTGTGTGTTGGGAGAAGGTTGGGTGTTTCTAATCTCTTCCCTAGCCCTTTACCCATAAATGTAATACGTAAAAGCAAAGTGGAAAGGAAATCATCACTTTGCATCAATAATAATGTGAGTAGTCCTTTTACATTTCAAAGTATCAATCGAATATTAGGATTTTCGACAGAACACACATAAGATCATCTCAGTAATATAGTATATCCCTAACAATATTCTTGGAAAATACTTCGGGTTGAAAGTATGATTTTTTTGGTCATGTGACTGTTCTAGCGTGTTTTAATATTGTATAAACATTTTTTCAGTGTTTGTTATTAATAAGAGAGAGAAAACACAACACGTGACATTAAATTCAGTATCTCACAGCATTATGGCACACTGTGATTTCGTGTGACGTCATAGTGGTAACGTAATTAAAGGTTGGTTATATTAAAGCGGATATCCTTAGACTGTGCATATCTCGTTCTTGCAGACGGAACATGACTATTACAGCGCTTCCGCTAAATTGGACTTGTTTAAAGAATTTCTGATAAAATTATTCCAGTAAGATTTAATCCCATTGGGTACTCTACTTAAAAATAGATATAATTTTCTCATTTAAAAATACAAGCAAACAAAAACAAAAAGAAATTTAAAAATTGATAATAAATGACCCCTTCCCCCCAAGCAACACCATCAAAACACAAATTGCTGCCAAAATGTTTAATTTATTGCTGTGAAAGAAGTTTTCCGATATTGCTCCAGAAGACAAGGCTTGGAGTCAACCAACCGCAAAACAAAGTTTCTAATGATGGTATCTAAATAATTCACTCAGCAAAGAGGCGTAGAAACACGTGCAAATTGATTGATAATACTATTTTTAAAATATAACGTCATCATAGAACAATTTAACTCGTATTTAATTAAATATGCACTTACAATCATACAATTCATGTCGATTCGCCATGGGTTTAAATCTTATTCCTGTCCTAGCTCATATTATATTTGCTTTACAGAGTTATCTGATATTTTTCTCATACAGCTTTTGTATTTGTAGTTTAGACGATGTGCGGTAAGATATCAAAAGACAAAAGCAGCATGCGTGATAAGTGTCAATAACCCTTATATGACAGGCAAGCACTAGTTCATCTGATAGCATCAAAAGAAGATTGCGTGCAGTGCGAATAACATTAAACCCCTTGACAGCCAGTATTAATTGAGATCATACACAATTTAATAACAATCAAACTTACCTTACCCGATGATGCTTTTCTGTTGTGTGTATTATTAAAAGAGATGTCGGTTACGGAAGAGTCTAAAATTATTTTCTCGTACATACTTAAGTATATTGTGCAATAATTTCCCGCTTTGATGAAATGTACCCAGAAGAAATCTTTACGTATTTCTCCGTTTTGATTCCCACCACAAAGTTTGAGCCTCTTTGATATGTTCCTGTGGGTAGAGGCTGCCCCAAGGGTAACTCTTAGTCGGGAATGTGCGTTTGTCTTTTCATACAGAGCAGTTATGTACACGGATATAGAGTGGGGAATTCATAGTTTTCAGGCTATGGATCCTCGACAGTTTCATCCATAGATTTATACTTGTATGCTTAGTATATATATATATATATATATATATATATATATATATATATATATATATATATATATATATATATATATATGTATATGGTTGTAATGTGAAAATCTGAATCATTTCCTAGTTATATTACAGGGCTAAGTCTCTCGTAGGAGATGGCTCCCGTATGGTCAATATTGGTTGCTTGTATAAATCTGTATTTGCATGCCCTTGTAAGTTGTATATATGGTTACATTATGGGAATCTCAATAGCGTCTGTTTCCCTAATGGTAGTGAAAGGCCCATGTTCTTCACCCGGGGATGGTGTGGTGCCAGACTGACATGTGTTGATACTTGAGCCATTGATCACACATGCGATTTCTCAGATGTTACGACACTATGGTCTTCAACTAAGTAACAGAAAAGAGTGAAACAACAGGTTCTGTAAAATTCAGCAAACAATTTATTTCTCCATAAAACGATATGACAATTTAAAAAGAACGCACAGTATTGTGAATTAAATCCCCGATAGTTCTAAAAGTTTTAAAATCTAAATGTGTAAAGTTCCAGTTAAATTTCAATGGTATTCCAAATACTTTCTTAAAATGAATGTGTTGCCGTACCTGTTGTCTTGAACGTCGTAGTGTGCCAATGGCCTGGATTTTGGCGATGTGCTAACAGTCCTTTGATGTATCACAATAATTCAAAAATGTTCTTGTCTGAATTCACTATAATTCCAAATTAATCTTCCAGTCCAATAATATTATTGATGGGCACTTTGTAGTTCCAGTGAACAATAATTTGAATAAATAATTCCACCCAAACGAAATCTGAACAGAACAATAAGACTGATTCTGTTTCAAGATGTTAAGGCAAGAATGGGTAATTTCACAAATAAACAATATTATATAAAAAACTAAGACACAAAAACAGAACCAAGATGAGGGTCAAAATTTCATTTCTAGAACAGTCTAAGTTGTCAGCAAGACAAGATATATTACTTAATCTGTTACTAAATTATAATAAAGAACGAGGCAAACATAAGGTACAACATGTTTTCCATGACAGAATTCCAATGTCCTAGGCTCAGATTAAGATAAGCATGTTTACTTCCATTGACAATGATCCTAATATTTAATTTATTCTAACGGAGAAATATTAGCTATTTATTATGTTACTTTCAAAATCAATAACCCTAATAAGGTACAGAGTGAGCTTTATTTTGGACAAGGTCAAGTACAAACTACAAATGTACATAACATATAATCATTAATAAAAACCGACAAATAATACAAATGAAATATACGTAACACAGATAAGTGAATTATAAAACAAATAAGTCATTTAGATCATTTCTATCCCCTAGTTCTATCACCAGGGGCGTGGAAACAGTTTCAAATGCGTTGGCATAATCTACACCATTAGTAGACCATTAAACGGCTTATGCTGAGTTCAGAGACATTATACACTTACGCACGTCCGTCCGTACGTACGAACTGTATCACAATAGATAATTATGTTTCCCTGTAAAGTACTTTATCCAACTGTTCCCATTATTGGATTGAATGTACTATTATTCCACATATCAAAGGCCATTTCCAAGCAGCACTAAACATCTCACTCATTTCCTTTCAAGGAATGAATACAGTGTCCTCAAAGAACCGAACCTCTCCAAAATCGATTTAACATGAGAGTATTTTTTTCTTATGAATAATGCAAGTATATAATATAATACAAATCATAATTTATCAACAATCTCTAGGGACCCAAGGTCTTTCCTGTAACAAATGAGTAAACGCTTATAGGAGATTTATATTTTTTCCACATTCATGTTCAGGTCGCATTATTTCATCAACTTGCCATGTTATTTATGATTAATCGGACCTTTAAGTGTCTATATTCACAAAGGGTTAAGTTATTAAGAAGTAATTGTCCTTGAAAATGTCTGTAGTCACAAAGTGTCTATTGTAAGGCCAGACGCAAGTATTTAAAGATCAAAGATTACATGGAGAAATAATAAGAAATAACTGTCTGCGTGATAGACTGTTACAGGTAGTTAAAAATAACTGTATTTGTGATAGATAATTACAAATTTTATATCTTTTCCGATAGCATCGAAAGTAATCTGCATGAAATATAGAGAAGATTTATCCCTTTTACCCATTTAAATAGGGTAATATGCCCTTCGATTCCCCCATTCCAGAAGGTATAGTGGTCAGGATGTATTGATATAATGAACCTAAAGTATTTATGAAAGTAAAACAAGCGTACAGTTTGAAATGACATTATGAAGAGTAATTTATTTGGTTCTAAAATCGTTCGGTTTTAGCAAGGGATTAGATATTGTTTTAAGGCCGAGTTTATACAGTGATGTCCTGTTCAATGATAAGGGGTTAGCAACTGAATCACTGATATCACAAAAACAGTAACAAAGTTCCTGTAAACTCCGTACTTGTTTATGAAAATGTGGTGACATAAAATTTCCATACATTTGATGAACTAGACTGTGACCAAATTGATTGATGGTGGTGACATACACTTGCTCTAAAAATAAAAATAAAATACAGTTTTATTTTAGTACAATTCTGTCACTTTCAAATGTGACTTTACTGAAATTTTCAAAAATTCTAACATTCTTGTGCTCATTTAATAAAAAAACTCGATTTTCCCATAGCCATGTTAATTTCGTTTCTTTTCTTAGATCTTTCGCTTTCCTGTGCTTGCCCAATCTATCTTTGTTTATTTTCTTTTCCACCTAATGTCAACATGCACGTCATCGTATAAAGCATTTCACTGGTTAATGTTTTTTCACAAAATTGTTTGTAAAATAAGTATTCCTATGTACTGGTGGAATGTATTATCTCATATAGGACACAGACCTTCACATATTGTCAAATCAGTCTATATGATATTGGAACTTACAGTATTATGAAGTGAATCATAAATAATCCTGATAAATTCTATTAAGGACCAAAGAATGAAAATTTACGTATAAATTTCTAACCCGGAAACGTACTACCAAGAATCGTGACGTTGTCAAGATGGTGTTGTCCAGAACTCCTTTGAATAATTTACTTTTCAAGATTAATATTGTAGTCCAAATAATAGCATTTTGTATTTCCATTAGACAGTTCAAACAAATGTTTTCCCTCGAATAACATCTAAGTACAGCATAGAACACGTCTGAGGACTGTACATATGTAAACATCTATTTACAGATCCTATGTAATTTTATAGACCCTAGCCACGTAGGCAAAATCTAAGATAATCTGTACAACTTATAGCCATGAATAAAAATTGCAAACATTAAATAAAATTATGTACCAGGAGTATAAAAGTATAGATCTACATAACACTGTTACAACTGTGTAGCCGAAAGGTAAAGTGCATTGAATATGTTTCCAAACTACAATGCAGTTGTAAACTGGGCGTATGAACTCAGAGCTTACTAAAACCCAAACAAAATGACTATAATTATCGTTGAAGATATGAGAGGTTTCGAACCATAACAATATATTTCTAACGGCCCTAACCAAACCAAAATAATATAAAATCTGATGATGTAAAATCTTTAAATGATGTCTATCGCAGCACCGTTTGATAGAGCTGTAACAACGTCACATTCATCTGAAAATACAAAATGCAAGTGGTAAATGAATTGCTGCGACAAATGCGGGGAAGAGAGGTCCCTCGACAAGATGGAAAATCTCAATACATTATTACAAAAGAATATGCAGTACTCTAATTTGATGAAGTCAACAGTTATGGTAACGGCAGAAAGGTTTGAATACACAACCACAAAAGAACAACTTCATATGAGAAAACTGTAGGATTGGCGTAGAATCACAAGAAAAATAAAATCATAATAACTTTGTACTGAATATACAGTGTTGTACTAAATGACTCTATTAATTGATTCCAAGTTCTGCAAGAAACAAATAAAAATAAACAGTAAAGAGAAACAACACCCCCAAATCAAAGTAAAATAAAAATAAAAAACGAAAGAAAGAAAAACGAAAAGTGAAACAAATCTCCAAAAATAAATAACAAAATAATAAAAATACCCCCAAAAAACCCAAAACCAAACTTAAAGTCAAGTACTTAAAGTACTTAAGATTATGTGCTGATAGTATATAGAGGAACAGATTGCACTAAATTGTTTGAGCATTTTCAGAAAATATTAGAATTAATTTCTAGTTTAAATCATGTGCAGTTGGGATTAAAAAATTGTCACCTTTTTATATTTGTGTCTACTTATGTCTCAACGTAGTTTTCCTTCTTTGGACGAATTGTTATAGACGTCTTATCATAGGCTGGTTGGTCAATCATAGTTTCATTCGATTAGATTACTTTTTCACGTTGCTGTTGTAATTACCAATGCTTGCTGTTTTAACCACCATGCCACTCGGTAATAATCAATATACCATGACGACTGTCATCATATTATAGCATAACCTTTTGAATCAGATATACAATGCTGAAATTTTGTCGCGATATTTTCATATCAGTCACAGCCTTGCTCACCAAAAACTAATGTTTAAGTAGCTTTTTTATGCAGTACCATGAACGCTGGAAACTGAATGTACAATGCTTGTTCTGTTTTGAACTTTAGCACCTGCGATACATATTAAATAAGATCCTATACTTTGGGCTAATCTAGTGATTCCTTCTTCTGTCACACTAGATACATCTTATATAAGAAAATAAGTACATCCTTTTTATTATTCACTTGTTACCACTCAGTTAATTTTATCAGCTGACAAATTTCTCCAGAATTAAACAATATACATCTTTAAAGTTGTAATAACGTTTGTAAGCTTTTGCCACAGCATAAACAGTAGGTACAGGTACCAGAGGAAGTGGTCTTAAACAGTAGGCTCTCAAAAACCTTTATGCAACTGTTTCTGTTCTTCAGGTTCATTATCAACCAAGCATCGTTTTTCCAATGAAGCACTTTGTAGACAGTGTTAGGTATAATAGGTTATGTCCGATTTATTTCAGTATTCTGATATTCTGTTGGTTCATTTAAAAGCTCTTTGGGTTATAGTATTGCTCATTTAGACAACAGTAGTTTTCAAGTTTAAAAGTTCGTTTTAATCCTCTTGCTTATTTTCGTCCTCCAGTCGTTTGCTTCTAAAAGTCACTGTGTCATATATTTCTCTTTCGGATTCTTAATTTTATTTTATATACTAGTAAATAAAGAATTATTGAGTATGTTTTGTTACATGTTGCGCAGAATTACAAAGTTTGGAAAAATTTGATTTGCTTGTAAATTATTTAGATATTAAATATTGTAATATTCCTACAGGAGCCACACACATTTCTTCAATAATTGCAGATCTTTGATGATACAATATCTTCAAAATGACCTTTACAGCAATTATGATTGAAACACTGCAATATATTTAGTTTTCTGATTTAGATGGACATTTGTGATGTATGCAGTTCGCTAATGACAAATATTCTTCGGTACTGTCTAGTCCACAAAGACTCTCTTTTAATGTTGATATACCTTCAGTTTGAATACAGTTAGGAGTGAGATGATTAGTGTTGAAAAAGAGGTTGTTACTGGCTATAAGTCAGGTTCAATCAATTTAAATTATTGTGTCTCAACCCGTGGAGATCATCGTAAAAAATAAAGTCTTATTAACATTCACTGCTACAAACTGCCTTCAGCTGATACGGGGTCTACTGACTATAAAGTAATTACTCGTCATTTACATAATCTTTAATTATATCTCTATGACGTTTAAGGAGATACAGTAAAACGTTAAATTTGATAATTTTGCCCGTAATTAAAAAAATAACTACGTAATCAACGGTTCAACGCAATTTGAATTAATAGTTGCAAATATATAATTTAAAATATTATACCTGATTCTTTCTTGCAAACTGTTTAAAAGTTTAATTTTACATTAGCAATACGATACTTATATTCAACATGATTCATATTTAACACAAGGTCTGTTTCAAAATAATGATTACCTTTAACTGAAAGAAGACATTTTATCTACCATCCCTTGTGCTGAATACTGATTTTTCTGTATTAGAACATTTATCGTTTGTTAGAAACTGATTTCTAGTACGTACAACACTTGTCACACAGAATTTATACATTACACTTGTAAGTTGTTTTTCTTCAATCATTTGTGTATTCGAAAGATTCATATATTTGTTTTAACTTGGAACTAATTTGTTAGTTTAGAAACATGGATGCTTTAAAAGAGACGAGACAACAATAATTCGCTACTGTAGTCTTTATCTATCAAACATCTGTTCCTTAATAAAATCTATTTTTTCTAACAAATATTTGATTGTGACCAAGTGTTGTTAAACAATTAAGTAACCGGGGTATTTAAAAGGTGGAAGATGGTGGAACTGTGCCAATCTTGTAGGTGATGTTTCAAAACAAATGTTTACTGCAGAAAACAAAGAAATACTTTAAACAAATATAAGTTCCAAAATAAACCCTTTTCTCTGAAAAAATTCAGTCTAGAATTTGGTTGCTGTCAAAACTAGCGATTCCTGACATAAATGGTTATGTTCAGTATACATGTTGCTGTATTTTTATTTAACCGAGGATCAATTGAGACCGTAGACAGTAAAATTCTGAGATCACATGTTTTAAACAGTAATGTGTATAAAGGTTGATCTTTAAGCAACACACATAGCTTACAGAATATTTTTTTCCGACACCACTCTCCCATTTAAAAATATACCTTTTATGTAAAATATAAACAAACAATATTAATTCCAATTATTTGTAAGACGGTTATTTTTCCTTTTTTATTTGTTTGTTTGTTTATCTTGGTTTGTGACTGAGAAGCTTACGAATTCCCTTTAATACCACTTCACACAGTGTTTTGGGAGTTATCGATAATTGATGACTTTTAGTTGACATGGTTTGTATATTAATGCATATACAAATATAAATCTCTCAAAGAAAATCTCTCTCTTTCTAGCACGCATACTAGCTGTACGAATTGTTATGAAGGATGTTCCATATTGAATACACGTAATTTGTTCATTCTGCCTCCTTGTTTTAGAATATAACTCTGTAGCTTCTAACTAACGATTGAAAGGACGTTAATACATCTTTGGTGCATATTGATATTGTAGCTACAAAAAAGCAGAACGAAATGCAGGCACTTATTCGTGCACATCTAGAGTCACTAGAGGGTCAGCCAGCACTCTTCTACACGATTTGGAAGCCTCGCTTTGTAACCTTGAATCATCGTCTACCAGAAGTGCTATCAATCACAGGGACCCCAGCCGGTTCATGTTGTAAAGTGATATTCTTGAGATGTATGAGAGTAATTCCATTTCAAAATCACTCCTTATTATACGAGATTTTGAAAGCTTTAAAATGGAGTTATCATACATAGGCTCAATTTAAACTTCTGTTTGTTTCAGCTCTGATTCATGGATTATTGGACTTCAATGTAGGTATTAATGCGTTGTGTTGATTGCGCTATAAATTTGAGTATTACCATTTGAACAATATGTTTGTAGCGTACTTAAATATATTTCCGCTTTATATTGTTTTACTGGTTAATTAAATAATGATTTTTATTTCATTAACTTTAATTAGTATATCAACGCTTCCAATTTTTTTGTCATTGTGTTCGTTTGCAGGTGTATGTTTTGAAACGCTCAGTGACAAAATATATTCCATATTCAATGCCTATTTTCATAAACACCTATACTTAAAAGAAATTGGAACACATATACTCAGAGAAATTGGAACACATATGCTCAGAGATATTGGAACGCATACATTTATAGAAACTGGAACACATACTTAGAGAAATTGGAATACATATACTTATAGAAATTGGTACATATATACTTACAGAAATTAGAACTCTTATTATTTGTCTCGACAAGCACACAATCTCTCTATGGATTGTGTATGTATCTCATTCTACTTGCCAGAATATTTAGCGTTAACAAGATTTTATATATTTAATATTGAGTAACAATTCTTCTTATTATTTTATATCGCAAGAGGCTATACTGTTAAATCATTTCTCATTTGTGTTAAAACTATATATGGTCGATTTTCTTCCTTCCTCACCGATTTTACAGCAGGAAACCACTGTTACTTGTGAACAAGCAAAACAGAACAATGAATTGAACGTAATATTTGTTTCAAGTCCAGAAAATCGTTGCATGCTAACTGGAAACATAAACATATTTTGCAAACGGAAAATATCCTCAAAATATCAGCACATGATCACATGCCATGCATAATATCCGTGTTAGAAGATTATGAAATGTAACAAATTACCAATTACATAAAGGTGACTTAAAGTGCATCACACTGGAAAATATTTGGACCTGAAGAAAACAAAACGATATTATAAAATATCAATAAAAAGTTGTATATAATGTTGCCTAAAGTGGACCACATCAGAAATAAACTAACAAATCTTACGAACACAACCTACAAAACCTACAATGTACATTCACAACTATGATTTTCCCATCACAATGAGAATTTACTCAAACGTGACACATAAATAGCCAATACTATGATACTGGTAGTATGTATGACTTGTTATCATCGTAAATTACACAGGGACCAAAGCTGCGAATGGTCCAAAATTCCAAAATTAAGATCTTTTATCATTTATTTTGGTTCCACATGCAAAGTCAACAATTCTGACGACTGACTGCTCAGAGATTTTGCGTTAGCCAATCGAATAAACATCAAAAGTTTCCGTTGTATTCGGGTTTTGCTGTGACAACTCGTAATCTTGAGGAATGAATTCTTCATATTGCAGAGGCTGGTCATTTCTTTCCTCGTCTTCTAGAGGGTTGAAATGTGGAGACTTGTTAGCCCTGGGAAATAAGCACATCCAATTATAAATGTGAATTATTAACAACATGAAAATACAAACTTGCGCTGAAAACTGTAATCATGATTATTTGTGACTTGGAGATGACAGTAAAAAGATGATTATATTAAAGGCCAGATTGTAAAAAGATCAGGTAATAATTGGAGGTATTGCAAGATACGTTGTATGAATTAACATTTATTTAATCGTTGTCTATCTTTGCTTAATAGTCTTCGATTATATATACAGCTAAACCCGAACTCAAATATATATATATATATATATATATATATATATATATATATATATATATATATATATATATATATATATATATATATATATATATATATATATATATATATATATAGAGAGAGAGAGAGAGAGAGAGAGAGAGAGAGAGAGAGAGAGAGAGCATTTGTACGTCTTTGATTCTTCAGGTAAAGATTGTAAATTGCTTCAGCTTTAGATCAGTGACAAATATTCAATTATATCTATACAAAGACAAAATACGTTTCAATTCGGTTGAATTGCTAAACAATTTTTAAATTTTCATTGTACTATTCTTGCGTCTCTAAAGATCCAAGCTAATAAATTGTAAACAAATGCTACAAATCATCTTCGCTTCCTTTGACTTTATTCATGTTTCGAGAGCAAACATAATACTGTTTCAGTGCAACAAGAACATCTAGACAGCATATTCAGCGTCATCTGGTCGGACCTTTTAACCCCTTCAACTGTTATAACGCGAGCTGTTATTTGGTGATTCTTTTTATTTTTTTTTATGCTTCAGTCCTGAACAAAATCCAATCTTGAAGAAAGGAGATATTGCCAAATGTGCCATCAAATTCCTCGATTGTATGTTCAGTTTCGAGCAATCTTCCTTCGACATAGCAGTGTGTCACTGTTAGTAAAGCTATTGATCAAAGACATATAACTCTTTTGACCATGTAGCAATTGTGGTGTAAGACTAAATAATCCAGTTTTGGGTTTTACTTTTGCCAACTCAGATTTAATTTAGCATTGTAAAACTCCTTCTGATTTATTTAATACCAACTAAAATATTTGTTTGATGTTTCGTGGACCATTATAGTTACAGAATATTTTCGAAAAGAAAGAAATAAGAGAGGATGTCATCAGTTTTACCAATAATCTAAGATGTTCTTCTTCAAACCGAGATTCTGAATGATCTCTCTTACTGTACAGTGGCTAATAGTGACAATTTACTGAACAGACGGGATGAAAGATAGAAATAAAGTAATACTGACCTGGATTCTGCTTAAGTGAGTTTTACAAAAGCGCTGAGTAAAATTTCATTAAATTTGAAAAATTCCCTAACTTTAATCAAGTCCCAATTCTAAAAAGTTTAAACGATTCACAGATTTTTAAAAAGATCATTTCTCCTTTAGCTGCCTTTGAAAATCTAACTATTGTCACGAGAAATCATGGGCAAGGCGTTAAACAATCTCAATATGATGGGAAATACTGAAACCTTCGGGCAAAGAAAATTGCAATTCGTGCCCTGTAATGGTATGTTTTATTATAAAGGCACTATTTCAATTACATCATCAAAGTCACACACATAAACTCGATCCATGTCAATATTATGATCAAGACCCGTAGGTATGTATCTAAAATAACCTTTTCTGATATTGGATGAACGTCCCTACTGAGCTTATTTCTTCCAATTTTGGCTTTAATAGGTCACAGAATAGTTATAATTAAACTGATGTTGACTGGTTTACGCATCCTAGCCAAAGCATTGTTGCGCCGATAAAAATTTAAAAAAAAAATCAAACATTGATACATCTATCTTCTCTTCAAAGTAATACTATACGTTTCCAAGTTAATAAAAATATGAATCTGAAGGTATTTTACATGCTTAAGACGGGACATTTTGACACTAATTTTACATTGTTCGAAGTTATTTGATAGGGTGTTTTGTTATGTTCTTGTCCTAGTCGTAAAATGGCTCATTAATCGAAAACCTTAAAGCATGCACATTTGTTTCGTATTCGTCCTAATCAGATAATTACTGATCTTTGCTTTTGTGTACTTGAAGTAGACATTGAAAATATATTTACATACCAAAGGTATTCAGGTAGGCCTACTCAGTATTTCCCCACGATTTTACATTCATAGCATTCTTAAAATTCTTAATAATTGTTATTTCAAAAATCGACACTAAATTTAGCCAATTATCTAATTATGTTTTTTGTTCCAGGGCGAGGACAATAACACGAGTTGTTGTTTAAGATCAATTTAATTATATAATTTGACTGAAGCATTGCATGTCGTGTTTCGAGCTAAGAATATGATATAGGGTAACCTTTAGGCAAGCAGACAAATGTATCAAATAAGCATTGAATAAATTCATTTAAAACATAATAAAATCAATCTAATCGTTGTTTCTTTTCTGATTTTACAAAAAGTCGATATAATTACTTTATTTAGATAAAGCAGATGGGATTTTAAATGGAGAGATTAACATTTTGACATTGTTAAAGTTAATTTTATTTACTGATTATCTTTAACATCGTGGTCATATAGATATAAATCTTATTAGTGTATACAATTAGAAAAGAAGTATATAATTGAATGTTTCCCGTCACATTACATTATCAAAAGGAAACAGTTCTGTATGGTGACAAGTGACAAGTATGAAGAAACTATTACATCACTAAAATTCCCGTTCAATGAAGCATTGTAAGCAATTAAAACCCTTATTAAACATGTAAATAACACAAAATGAAATAAACACCATGCATGAAAATATTGTTTTTTTTGTGAGAAATGTCCTAGTTTCCAAGCGATGCAGATGCTAAGCATATAAATTAAGCTTAACCTAATTTATGATGCATTCTAATAGTATATTATTTTCGCAGGTTTTTGTGCATACTTATGTTGCGTTGATTGTCTAGGGAAATGGAACCAAACGATTTGAATATAATTGATTTGTTGCGAATAGGTAAACAGGTAATATGTTCTCTTGGGTAACGATTCAGGTTAACAAAATATCAATTATGCGCCATTTAATTTAACCTTCTGCAAAATGCAGCAAGAGTTTAACGAACGAATAACTGAAAATGGAACCCTCTCATATAACCTTCCGAGCATCATATGAGTGACTGTATATAACGAGAAAAGAAGATAAAGGAGATAAGGCATCTACCCATCATACACCCTGTAAACAGGCAACTCATTAAGTCTTGTCACGGAACATTCCAGCCCTATAATGATTTTTCATACTTTTGTAGACAAGTAATAGCACCCACTTATTGATTTCTGGAATGTCCCCATCTGCTTAATGTTTAATATTGTAGCAAGTACTAAATTGAACATATAAATTTCGACAAGCTGTGGCACATTGAAACTGTCTTTATAAGCTAAAAGATCCACAATATTTCGAATGTTCCTTCCGAAATAAAATATTTAATTACACGATACATTTGTAATGGTAGATGCATAGCATGGCATGAGAGGGAATATAGTCACGAAACTGAAAAAAAAAAAAAAAAACGGCATGGCAAAATGATTTAATCAGTTACATATATACAGTTCAGAAATGTTTTATTTATATAGGATGATATCGTACAACTTGCATTCAGGTACTCACCTTCAATTTTTCGTTATAACGAACTTACAGAAAGAATAAACTTGACATTGAGAAGATACTGAGCTTGATAATATGCATGAAAATTTGACCTGTTTGTCTTAATTCTGAAAAATATAAGAAATCCATAAACTGGATGAAGTCTCAATTTTCCGAGTTTGGAAACCACGGAAGTCCTTTTCTTTTAAAGAAGAAATGAAAATGTTGTTACTCTTTGTTTAAAGCACGCCAACACAGCAATATGAACAATATTTGAAAATCTGTACGGAGATTGTCTGAGGGTAGTAATGAACTTGGATCAATCAGCAGTGTCTCTAAGCACCTGCAGGTTTTTGCGTCAAAATGTGATTATAATTTATATTTGTATTGTACAATATTCGTTTCTGAGTTGAACGAGTTTAAATTATGAACAACAAACACTACAGTAACGACATCCATTATAATAATTTCATTATATGGAGAAATTAAAACCAAGTTTCTACAACGATTACGAAATATATCTGAATGTTGGTCTAGAAGTGTAGAAAGCAAGTTGATCATATTTAGTGATAAAAGTGTTTATATCAGGATATAGGTAAGATTAGTTATTGAAGCAAGTATATAACATGAGTAGTAACCATTCCTGTTTGAAACATTCGTTGTTCTTAAGAAATTTCAGAAAAGAACTTAAAAAGGGAACCAATGCGAGCATCAACGAAGCACGTTAATTTTTCTTTCAAACAAAGAGCTTTCATATGTCTCTAATATTGCTTTGTTTGACATATATTCCCAAGGTCAATTTGAAGACTCTAAAAAAACTTTTGTAAAGCAAAAATAGTTCCATGTGTAATGTTTGAAGAATAAAAAATATTTTGTTTTGAAAATACTTTCTATTTATAAGCATTGCAAACTATAGTGATAAGTATTATATACAAACTAAGTTACCTTTTATCTTTATTAAAGATTTCGAATAAATTTACTGAAATCGGGAAAAATGTTAGGATTGAAGTACAGGATTTGCGTATTGCCTTTATGTATTCAAGAGAATAAAAATACTATTTCAGTTTCTGTCAAAAATTTATGCAACGTTCTTCTATCCCACGTGAAGATTTTCAGCAGGATATATGGTCGTGTATCTAACCTGACGTTTTCTGAAAATGTGATCGACAGCACAGCTGTGCTAATTTTTACCATTTGTCGTCCTCAATAGGTAACGAAATGGTAATAAACTCAATTCTTATTATTGAGCCTGACCTAAGACGTCAGACAAGTTTTGCGGTGAATTAGAATAGGAATTTCGAAGTAGTTTGCTTGTATACAACTTGCGCACAAAACAAATTTCACACTACGTCCTTGTGTCAGGGATTCACCTGATTAGGTAATATATCACATCTAGGCGTTAATCGAAACCGAAAAGAATGCACCTTATGTTTTGTATTCTTAATCAGATAACTAATCGTCTTTGGTTAAAGAAAAGAAAAAATAGATTTGAAGGTAATCAGATCGCTTTATTCAGTATTTACATATATATTTCGGTAAAAATATTTATCAACACAGAGAATATAATTGGCCAAGTATTTTAAAGGTTCCAATTAGAACAAAATAAATGACATAACACTGGATGTATTTGAAGATATTGTATGATATCATGTCTAGTCATTGTACTAGCTGAGCATATGTTACAAAGATTAACATATATGCAAACATGCATATCTATCTATGTATACGGCTGTCTCTCTATTTGTCTCATTACATGTTGCAAACTCACACATATCCATGAGTAAAAACAAATGAATCATTAATTAATGAAGTTTTATAAACAATCCAAATAACTGTTTTCTTTCACACTTTCACATTTTAGGTCAGATAGTAGGTCAGGAACAAATTTGTGAGGTTCATCTATTGATTATTGAGAAAATCTTGGAAGCGTCCGCTCGCAAGTAAACTCACGAGTATGCTCTCAACTACATATCCTAATAAGACAAAAATCTTGATCATGGTTTGAATGTTTTCATTACAGTTTTTATGAAAAGTGAAATTGTACCACATGGCTCTGCAATACAGTGTAGCGTAAAAACAAGCAAACCAAACAAAACCCCAATAAAACAACAAAACATGGAAAAGACAATGATGTCACTCAGATGTTCTCAAGTTTTGTGCAGATATTCCTTTATCATTGCAGAAAATTAAATATTAATTGAAACTTTTAAAAACACAAGTTTTAAAGATATTTTGCATGGAAATGGTCCAAAATGTATTTGAAGGTGTTGCCTGATTCACGATATACTGGAGTAGTTTGATTGCGGTTTTTCGTTTAGCCGACTGACATGTTTTCTTAAGAGCAAATACAGATTATCCAGTGTCAGAAGTTATTACTATGTTATTTTGCAATGTACCAAAGTTTACAAATAGTTGTAATTTAATTAGTTCGACTTCCTTCACCATGTAGCAATTTCAGAATAAGAGAGGGATTCAACGTTAATTTATCCCTTTTGAACTGTTTTCCTTTAGTCGTTATTCATGCACAACTGCGGTTAGCCAATTAATGCTGTGATTTCACTTTTTGTGGGTTATACAGATTTCGTGTGTTTGGGGTTTAAATATCAATTTACTAATTGAAATATCGACAAAAGTGTAATTGTTCACTTTATGACAAAAATGTATATACAGGAAAATAGATGATATCACAGTATTACAAAACAAGATGGTAGCAAACATGTAAAATAAACAACTGAGTGTGATTTTAGTAACGAATTTTCCTCCCAGTCTTAGATCTTTGCGTGGGGAAAAACTATATTTCACTGTTGATATTTTATTTGATATAAACATTTTATCATGACTCAGAACCTATGCATGGTTATAGTGCCGTCTGTCAGTATTTAAGTAGGAAAGGGCAAATAGAATAAAAAAGAAAAGGAAATACATTCACCTCACATCGTGCTGAGGTAGGTGAGTAAACGTTCTTGCACAGGAACTTACCAAGGCCTTGCCAGGACCATTTTGGTTACGACCTCTGCACTTAAACCACTAAGCAAACGAGACTCCAGCGTTAGTTGCCTTTATGAGATAAATAATTGTTTAAGGCAATAGATACACCACATTCCTTTAAAATGTGTACCTAAGGAACAGATAATCCGTTTATAATTGTAAAGAAATTTGGTTTATATTGCTGGTAGTTTATATGCGAGGAAAAACTATCCATTTGTTTCCGTTTTGTTATAATTAGTTGCATAATATCTGGAATGACATTATACAAATATTATTCGTGTAGTTCTAAAAGTAATTATTTTTTTTAAATGAACTGAGGTTGACGCTTGCAAGATATCGGGAAAACAATGATGACATACATAGGTAGAATGCAATTTGCATGTTAATATCCAAATATCTTCATCAATAGAAATCCAAAAGAACTGGTAACATTTACATGCTTTTCAGTACTAAATAATGCATAGGCCACGTGCTTCAAAGTGCCATAAATTAAAGCATCTTTTTAATGTTCTGAAACAATAAAATTATTTCTTTCTAATCGTAATCATTTGCTAATACTTGAAAATCGGCAATCATTGAAATATTACGCGAAATAGAAATAAAGCCACACATTTCAGTTTAATTTGTTTACCCTCTTCAGGACAACTTTCACCAGAACGTATCACATATAATAATAATTACGTAAAACAGTTTCTAAATCCAATATCAGAATGATTGAAGTAAGTTTGGTAACCCGATTAAATATTAATATGAAAGGAATTAAAGTGTAAAATCTATTAGACGTCAGAGTTGAAACAGAAGCGCTACTAAAATCATTTATACATATAAAAATATAAGGCTATACATAGAGCAGATATCAATATTAATAGACATGCACACAAAGTAACAACATCGTCTGAATTGTGTTTTGGACCTAAAATTAGTTCTTGTCAAATGTAGTTCGGCAATCGTCTTCAATATTTGTTTAATCTAAACGTGCAATGTATCTCGTGCATAGTGTATTTTGTTTATCAGTCACTGACTAGGGATATTAGGCATTATATTTTCAACAAAGATACATAATTAGTATTATTATATACCCAGCAAGGTTCTGATGTGTCACCATTATCCCTTTTGCACATTTTGATATACAAATGTAAATTTAAATATATCTTTAAAGCATGTCATCTATTATATATATATATATATATATATATATATATATATATATATATATATATATATATATATATATATATATATATATATATATATATATATATATATATATATATATAATGGAGATATCGAAGTTATGAGAACATACATTCTAACATTATATTTTACACTAATTGGAAAATAAAGTTTGATCAATGTCGTTATATATAAAGATCAGATCAGGCAAGACAGTTACCAATTTTATAGTTTCGTTTTGAGGTTAATATTTATATATTTTTATTCTTAAAGTTCCATCAAACCAGTTTATTAATGATGCGTTTTAAAACAGCACAAATAAAAGTATTCAATGTTCTTTTTGTTTCACGTACCTCCTTAACCTCGCTTGTTTACAATTCTTTCTCTTCAACAAACTGAACCGTTGTTGGTTTTCGGAAAATACTTTAAGTACGTGGAAGTAACCAAGTGCATATACACGCAGGGTGTTCTGTAAACAAGATTACTTAATACTGCGTGTATGTAGATATCAGATATAGAAAGTTGATATATAGTCTTACAAGATTGTATCCAGGGTTAACGTTGAAAATAATGCTGATAAATGCTCTTCTTATGCGACGAAACAAGTTCCATTCCCATTTGCAGATTACAACAGCAGATCATCAGACTAATGCAAATGAATCAGTATAAACGTTGGTGTCGTAAATACCCAATAAAAATAATTGATAATGATAGAATTTTAATAATTAATATAATGTATCTCTTAGTATTTATGAGATGGTTAGAGCTGGGTACCTAGACAAAACATTTTATACCGCAGTATACCACGGTATTTCTCAACGTACCGCCATACGTACCATGGGATACAGCATTTATATTAGTTGCCAATAAATCAATATTCTGGGGCAGGAGCCTGACACTTTTTGTTTCATTCCTTCTATCAGTAACTGAAAAAAATATCTTGCTCTGATTTATATAAAATTAACATCATGATTATAGCCATGATATTATTAGGAAAAATATTAAATAATAATAATAATAATAATAATAATAATAATAATAATAATAATAATAATAATAATCTTTAACTAATATTTTCTAGGAAGGATTTACATTTTAGAATAACCAGAATTGTTGATACATGAATATTTTGATAACATTCCATTATTAGTGACAAACATTAAAACGTTATGTATTCACGTTGAAATGGGAAACGGTTACGAATGTATGAACGAAAGCATTCAGTACTTTTGAGATATGTGATTACAAGACAGATAATATATACAACATGCCGTTAGGGAACGGGCAGTCATTGGATTATTCAATGACGAAGCGAGCCTATTCAAGACTTGTTTGGTCTTAGAAGTATTTTTTGTTCCTTTAGAATTGACAAAGATGAAAAGGGTACTGGCAAACGCATCATAAAGATCTTTTGTACATGTTGGTTCTTTATTCAAAGTAGAAATTACCAGGAGATGAATTTATTAAAATCATGACATAATGAATTATATAAGGTTACTGTAAATACGATTCCTTGGTCTAATTATGACCAAGAGGATATATGTAGTGGATAAAGTACAGACTGTACCATGTGGTCACTGTCAATAGTCTTCAGCTCGATAGTTATTTGGATACTCAAGTCACATTAATACTTTTGTACAGTTATTTGGGTACTCAAGTCACATTAATACTTTTGTACAGTTATTTGAGTACTCCAGTCACATTAATACTTTTGTACAGTAATTTGGGTACTCAAGTAACATTAATACTTTTGTACAGTTATTTGGGTACTCAAGTCACATTAATACTTTTGTACAGTTATTCGGGTACTCAAGTCACATTAATACTTTTGTACAGTTATTTTGTTTTAACGTTTAGATGTATATTTTTATTCACTCTAAAATTCAGTAGTTTTCGTGAAATATACTTTATGTTAGCCTTTTTGTCTCTACAAAAACATTACAAGAATCTCATGGAAGGCACGACTGATTTCTTCATAAATTTTTATTGTGAAGAAAAATGTTATTTCACAATGCTTAGTAGTAAATGTTAACTGGGTTAGGGGTGTTGCTTCCTTCTTTACATCCACTAAGTCAGTATAATTATTTTTGAAGCTGAGTATTAGTACCAAGATAAACAATGAGAAATATTCAAAAATTATTGGCTGGATTTACCAGGTAATTACTTTTATTTTATACTAGATCTTTAATTACAGGCTCTCCTGGAAGCTCAAATCTAGTTTTTCAACTACTGAATGAAATATATCCATTATGCACTGGATAGTCGCCTCTACATATTTAGATTTCTATCTAAATTTAGCACAACCTCGTATTTCTACAATATGTAGCACCACACGGTATTGATATTTTAAATCTCAATTAGTTTTTCTGCTTTACTAAGACTCCTTTCAAACTAATTCATGGTGTGTCAATTATTAGAGTTCTAAGTCATATCAATAATTTCTTCTGTTGTCGGTAAAGTGGTGGAAGAAGAGAATTAGAGTGCCCTTTTTAGCGGACTGATTGATTTTTAAGTAATCGTTTCCCGCTGAAGACAAAACTATTTTTCCAATTCGCTATCATGGTTACCAACTTTTATCACGTTATATACATTTGCTAGTGTAATGATAAATCTCAGTTGCATGTAATAAAGAATGGATACAGTAGAGAGCAAGCTCTGCATATCTGAAAGTCATGTGCTGTTCTAAATATATTTTCATATTCTGTAAACTGTATACGATACGAACGGCGTCTTTTGCCTACCCTCTCCTGATCAAAAAATTTTCTCATGATACCTTTTTTAATCCTGTCTGTTCCAACAGATGATAGTAACGATCAAAGTAACGACAAAAGTGTTAAATACCTTTAATTAGAATATATCAAAGCCACCGCAAGAAATGAATTTGTCGTTAACCTGCATTCGACCTAAATTATTTACCACCGAGTACTTTTGTATCTCCTTTTGAACTTTATATTACATGATATTAACAAAGCTACCTGGAACAATCTTGATATTAGGTATCAACCTAGTTATTAGGTACCAACCTAGTTATTAGGTACCAACCTAGTTATTACAAGTTGCAATGTTTCTTTAGGTTTAATACTACTGAGACTATGTGTAATACAAATTTGTGTTCGACTAATATTTTTATAACCTCGTGAGATGTTTTCTTGCTGTTGTACACTAAATTTTTTATCATAGGTTGTCAATGCTTTTTTTATACTAACTATACTATAAAACATTAAAAAATTGTAAGGAACATACATATCAATCCAAACTACAACTGTACTAAAGATATTATCAAAATTCTCCTGCTTATCAGAAAATTGATAAAAAGCAAGTTTTCGTTGCATTAGTTTATCTAAAGTAAAAATAGGAAGGGTCAAGGAATATAGAAAACAAAACAAATCATCCAATTCATTATGCTTCAGTTCCATCAAACGACGTAATGTTATTTTATATCGGTTCTATTCCGTTTTATTTGTGTCTATTCTTTCCGTTCATGGCGTTGGTTTCATCATTAATGTAGACTGCACATCATAAACTGCCGCAGTAGGTGAACGTGTCCATTGCCAGGATGGTTTGGTTATTTACTGTGATGGTAGGCTCAAATGTAAGGCTTTCCCGCTTCAGCCTCGTAATTATTTATTTTTTCAGCCTTGTTTCTCTTTCAGGAGTCTTAAAACTCCATGCGTTTGAACTGGATAGACTGCTTGATGCTGTTGATGACGGCATCAGATGATGAAGTGCTCTTTTCTAAAGAGGCCTTCTGGAGTTGATGTTTCTCATTCAATAGTCACCGTATGTCAGCATCGTTCACATGAAACCAATATTAATGGCATTGAGAGATTTTGCGCAAATGAGTCCACATAATTTTGAAAGGATGCCAAGTTTCCTCGATGTTTTCGGAGTTCGTTCGAATTGTTACTAGTTGGTTACATAGCTCTTCATTAAAACGCGTTTCACTTTTTCCGGTCTCAGTTTGTGTCAATCAGCATTTGGAGTTTTTAATTTCCCTTGAGGTGGTCTGCCAGACTGAAACAGGATATTGAATTTGAAGACCATGATGATGTGGTCAGTCCAGCTTTCTGTACTTCTCATTGCCTTCGTCATCCAGACATCATGCTTGCCTTTGCTTTTGATGATGACGTAGTCATTGAGATTCAGGTGCTTGGAGCGCGGGTGCATCCACAACTTCTTGTTGAGATTTTGCTGGTGGAAATTGTACTTGTAATTAGGATGTAATGTTGAGCACTTTTCCTCAGTAGCAGAATCAAGTTGTTACATTTGTCAAAGAGAATTTACCATAACGCCTATGTATGTCTGGTGATATGATCCAATGCTAGTATTAAAATTACCAAGGACGATGAGCTTGGCATCCTTTTGACAATTATGCGGTAAGAAAAAACGAGACTTTCCTATAGTGTACACAAGGAATTATAAAGGTTCTATAGATTGCAACTACATGTAATAACACTAGTCATGGTGGTCATACAAAATCGGAGCATGACTCAGCTGAGGGTTACAGCTTCCACAAGTAATAAACTGTATTTTGCAAAGAATAACAACACTATATTTGTATAAAACTATTTAAAAATATCAGTTCCCTTCAAAAGTTTGAATATGACAGAAAATTTGCTATTTCTTTGTAAAGGTTTCTGCTTTTGGATTAAGAATGTTGTACCCAGCATGATAATAATGATATAAGCGAGTCTTTCGGGTTCACTGTTCCAGAATTGAAATATAAACCGTGAGTACAAAAATGCAAATAAATAAAAGGAATCTAAACATAGTGAAATAAATTCAGATATGTTATCTGAAAATTAAGTAATTTGTCTGATTTTTAAACAGATATTGAAACCACTGAGTACTGATCATCGCGGTTAGGCTCCTTACCTCATTGACTTGATCTTGGTAAACTAGTTACTTACTACAAAATTGACAGACTATCGGCTTTATCTTTATTTTATATCTTTAGTTTGTGTACCTAATCTAAATTTAAATTTCCTTGAGACATCTTTTGACTAATAAATAGTTCTTTATGCTTCTCGATTGTTTTAGATGCGTTATATTTCATTTTGTCTGTTTTAAATAAACTGTGACACTGTATTTATTTAGAGACACAAATTAGCAGTTTTATTTTAACACTGTAACACATATTGGGTCAAGACATTGATATCAAAAGCATTTTTTCTTCCAATCGATATCCTTTGTAAAGTTTCAGATGACCCTTTGGGACAAACTGCTCGGTGAGAAAGGGATCGAACACATAAGTTTCTAACTTTAGAGGCATTTTCTTACTATGAAGACAGTATATGTTCTTTCATGCTAACACATTCTGGTTCTATGGCAAATAACAAATGCAAAATTATCTTTCCAGGATAGTACCTTTATTTATCTTTCAATAGAAATATGATTATATAGACAAATATGTGGCACGTTAGCAGATGGACAGTAATAAATCGAAAATGAAGAAAGATCTATTGTACAGAACAAAAGTCTTTCTGTTAAAGTGATTTACTGACCAGGTGAGTTTGATAGAAATCATTTTCTCTTAGTTCAGGCTTATTGACTATCTGAGCTTGATTTCTATCAAGCTGTTTTTGTCAGTACTATGAAAACCCAGTAGGCTGTTTTCCTTGCTTTAAAAAATTGCATTTTCAGTGGAAAGAAGAGGAATAAACGCAATGATACAAAAACAATAATTAAAAAATGAAAATTATTCCAAACTGAAATGTTTCAACCCTTAGTTAATGCAGTCTTTGAAACATTAAGTTTCTTTTAGTATAAAAGAAACGAACAAAAACAACAAAAACTCGCAATAAAAACACAAATATACAAACAACAAGAACAAAAAAAAACGTCTAGACAATGACACCATACACGAAAGCAACGCCATTATTGCCATTCTGAAAATGTAGTAAATAAAGCAGCCACTGGTCTCAATGGTGGGAACTTGATAATAAGGCATATATAATCGTAATATAAAATAAGACTTATTAAAAGGTAATGGACCATGTAATTGTTATCAGTATGATTGTTATTCCATTGTTGTAGCAAAAGGCCGTCCATTGTTGCAAATGTATATTATTGTCCATGGGACTGACACAGATGAACTAGAAACGTGATTCATTTGTTCTTCTCTATTTATTTCAGTTGCATATAGCCATTTGAAAAAAATGTGTTCAAATCTAACTGAAACTAGTATTTTCGAAAAACAGTTGTTTATATATGTTTCAGCGATGTGAGTCAAACTGATGAATCAAACACCAAGGTTTAAAAATCCACAGATTGTTTGGAAATTTTAAATTTTAAGACATAAAAGCAAAGATATAGACATGAGTCCCATAGTCCAAATTGCACCGAGAAACAAAGATGAAGGGTAAAGTATTACATGATGTATAGACAACAATATACGCTAAACCATTTATGATCTCGCAAACATCACACAACTGAACGATATTACTCAATTCCTTCAAATCTCATAACTTATACTTTTTTAATTTATTCCAGTTATTGCAACAATACAGGTGGGTATAGCGCAGGTCTCTGTCCGAACAATTACATTACTGATACAAGGAAGACACGTTTATCTGTTGACAATACTAACACTTCCACATACTAATAAATCGTGCATAAAAGAAATTTTCGTTTAGAAACAAAGTAAAATCATCTTTATTAGACGCGGCTTGCAGTGAGCAAAATATACATCAAAGAATAAATAGAAGGAGATGGCACATAGTTAAGCGAGGTGTATCTTTTCAACATTGAAATCCATGTACTTGGTTTATTAGCAAAACAAAACTCCGCCCTTTCTTTAATTTATTTTAACACGTGATTTGGCTGGGATACTTGTAGTTTATGCAAGTGAGCCAGCTGTTAAACAACTGATACAAACTATCCAAAATGTATCAACCATTCATTCTGCTGGATCAGGAGTATGCTAATAGGGGCGATAGGTAAAGGGAACAATTTATATTAGGAAAATTGTAAACTGTTCCACTTGAGATTTTATATACTTGTAGTGGCATGGTAGTACGTATCCACTTATATACAAACTAATTATTACAGTACATCTTTTGTTGTGCGCATTTCAGCGGGTTAATGTATACAATTACCATTGCAGATATCTAATCAGAATGTAGATTTGGACACGACTGATCACGAATTGAACATACACTGATACATACCGATGTTTCCGCGCAATGCGTTAACACAATATTCGGGTCATTGAAATCTAACTTTATTTGGTTGAAGGTTACTGTAGACCCACGAATGACTCATCCCAGTAAATATCCAGAATAACAGCACGCAAAGAATGTGCGATCCCAATCTTTCTGGAACGGAAGCTACCCGAAACTATTTGGGTTAATATTGTACGGTCAATGTTTTTACCAACTTTGCAATCGGTGACTCCTTATATCAGTATTGGGGATAATAATGCTATTACATCAGATCAAGCATTATCCTTTGTTGCAAAAGGTGCTTTCCATCATACCGAATGATCCAATAAAAACTGTACCTTTATGCAGTGTCAAAGTTCTAACTTCTCGAAACTTTTCATACCATAGCAAGTTCTTTTAATTTGATGATGTCGTCATATATTGACAGTCATCATGTTAGTCCTGTTGCTAATTTAAGAAATCTTTCGATCTGATATTCATGCGATATCTGCAGGTTTCATTACTTACACAAGAGATCTAAAATAAATTATTACTTGAAACCATTTCTTCATTATTTGAATTACTTTCAATCCGATCGGATAGGTAAAGACAGAATTTCATTTCCGTTCCTATAACTGAAATATGAGAGGGAAGAATAGCTATAAGTAATATATACTTCTGTCAAGAGCAATGAGTACAAAATTTACAATCTCCATTCTAGTGTTTGATGTAGTTGTAGTGAAACATATTTTTGCAATTTATTTCGAAAAGCATTAGTGCACCGCATCTTGTTTAATTCTTTTTCTCGCAGGAATATATGCATTTCTTGCCATAAGCTTGATCCATTTGGTAACGGTGAACTCACAGCGATCCCAGCGTCACCATTACTTGGCCAGAACGTCATTCTGCAAGCCGTGCTTTGTCAATTCGGCCGTGGAAATAGCCAGAAATCCTGCAGAGGAGGACTGTCCTGGTATTCCGTATCTGATGCAAGTCTATATAAGCTCTCTGACTAACGACACAACGGAGATAAGAGAAATATTGGAAAATGAAACAAGAAAAATTGTAAGTAAAAAATTATTTGTTTGTTTTCAGACATTACTTGCGTACTTCAAACCTTGCTCTTAACACGCAGATCCAAGCAGGCATGCAAGAATTAATGTTTAATGCACAGGAGTATAGAAGCAGAAATCTATCGGGGAACGTGTTCACACATTTGCTTACTTACTTTCATGCTTATTTACTCACTAACTAGTATTACCTACTTATTTGATTACTTACTTAATGTATTTATTGATATATTCCAGACAATGGGCCACGTTTCGCATATAGATATCATTCCTACCAGAATACCTATATTTGAAGATCTAATTAATTAATTAATTAATATACCCGAATACCTATATTTAAAGATCTAATGAATGAATGAATGAATGAATGCATTTATTAATATATTCCAGCTTATGCGCCATGTTTCGCATCCAGATTTCATTCCTACCAGAATACCTATATTCGAGGATCTAAGGATCTACTCTCTCATTAACAATCTGATCCCTAGTGGAAATTACCTGGTACGTCCTACATCTAACATAGGTTACTCTCTTCCACTTTAAAGTTCGGCATCAAATACCTAACACTTAATGATAACGAACTTTGATTTTACTTATGGATGTATATTATTAGAGACCATATCCAAGCTGTGCAAGCTAATTCCATATGTGACATTGATTGCATGAATAGCAATAATTATCAGTAGTTGGAATCAGTTGTAGTTCCTAAACATGCCTCAGAGTTCATGACATTCTAAGATCAGTTAAATGATGACACATTTATTCAGACACAGAACAAAGTTTCATGCATAATGGAGCACTTGTAAACATTGAAGTTTTAATTTATATTTTTAACTCTGTACGGACTTGTATTACTGAAATTTCAGGATGAGTACACTACACTGGTATATGGGAATTTAACCGTACTCGCATCACACCTGCACGTTGTATCAGCGTTGAGAAATGTCGGTCCAGGCATAAACCTTGCATACATGAAGTTAAGCCATGCTCTCTGCAAACTGAAGGAGTTCCGGGAGGCCCTGGGTCTCAGCACGTCTCTGTCTAATATGTGTCACTACAATGAGACCATTTCCCTATTCAGCAAGACAGAAAAGATTGATTACTCCATTTCCGTATTGAAGTATGGGGTCGACTCACTGACAACCATTCTATCCACGATAAGGGAGGTTGCATTGAGAGAAACACAAGGATGCTACATTGCGTGCGGACCTCAGCGGCAAAGGTCCCTCGTATGCCCATAGTATTCACATTCGTTATTGCTATTTTCAGTGCAATTGTTGACTTTCAGCAATAATTATTAACCGTTTACAAGTAGCAATACGTATTTCAATTTTAAGCAAAATTTCGATCTCATTTGGGTTCAAATGTTCATGTTGATTCCTATACTTTTTATGAATGCGTGTTCATTTATTAGTAGTGGGATTTAAAGTGATTTACGTGGATCGATTTTATGAAGTGGTTGAACAGTTTTGTCAGATAATATTTTGGCAACAACAAATCGAAGAGTGATTAATTCAAATGATCTCACGTTCGTAGATTTGCGGCACAATAGTGAACAGTTAAAAACAATATTCACGATCTTAATAGAACCCGAGTGAGTTTTCTTGTACTTTGTTTTTCTTCTTATGTCTTAAAAAGATATTAATTTATCACTTCGATATTCTTGTTACAAAAATTACTTATGTTAGGTTGTGTTTGTTTTAAAATTTATTTTTAAATAACTCATATTATTATATTGTTTTTTATGACTGTTATCTCTATGGAATGGATTGAATGTTTTATTGAAATTTGTGTTTATGAATAAAATATTTACCACATTTGAAATTTACGTGCATGGCTTTTAGAAAAACATTTGAACATTCGGCACATTAATTCTATTTATTTTCAAAAAGCATTTTATAGATGTTGTTTAGAATTGGAAGGAAGGATTATATAACCAGTTCATTTAATACAAATATAGTATTCGAACACCTATCTATGTGCTACATGAACTAGCTCATATTTAGATGTGATATTAAGTCTTCGCAGTATTGAACAAATCCAGAAACTTTTAGGCATTGTGATAGCTGATATTTATAAAACGGAAATTTTTAACATGACTCCATGGGTCTTGATATCCAGTTGAAGCTATTATCAGGAATGTTTTGGTCATCATATTCATTTCAATTATCTGAGAAAATAAGACCATTATAAGAGTACATACGTGACAGGGCGCGTTGAGAAAATAAGCAAGACCATTATAAGAGTTACAAGTGCTATAAGGCAAGATGAGAAAATAAGTAAGACCATAATAAGAGTTAAAAGTGTTACAGGGCAAGATGAGATTATAAGAAAACCATTATAAGAGTTACAAGTGTTATAGAACAAGACGAGAAGAAAAAGACCATTATAAGAGTAACAAGACTTACAGGGCAAGATGAGAGTTACAAGAGTTTCAGGGCAGGACGATCTCTATCGTAATGTTAATGCTATTATGATATTGATGCTATTTAACAACACTGATTTCGAAACGATTTTGAAGTTTGTATATTTCTGAGCGAATATTTAATTATTTTTCTTATTGTATATGTAATATAGACAAACTATCAGAATATGCCTTAGTGTTAAGTAATGTAAGTTGTTAGCAAATATTTTGAGGGCGAGAGTTAAAAAATACATCATATTGATTATTTCTCGCGATAATATTTTAAGGTAAAATAATATACCATACATATATACCATACATATATAATAAAATATACATTAAAATATATCTTATTTAATATTGACTCATTAGAAAACTCAAACATACTGAGGCTTGTAAACGAACTTGGTTTCAGATCAAAGGTGATTGACCCCAACAGCGTGAAATATCAAAACTTTCTGTTTACAAAAGATGATACATGTAACAAAGAAATATAAAATTGATCCCTAAAACTACAAGCCACTATGTTAGTTTCTCTAATTTCTTGCAGAATAACCTTGACGTAAATCCGGGAAAAGTAAAATAGATGTTGACTAATGTCAGCAGCTAAAGGACACGATTGGAACTGCTTTATAACCATACTTTGATACCCAAATTCATTTCGTTTAGTTGATATTTGGGTAAAGACAAAACAATGCAGGGTGGGTACAGATTGTTTCCTAAATTGCCTATCTTTTAAAGGGATTTACGTTGTTTGTTTGTGTGATTATTCGTTAGTTTATGAACAATAAATAGGACAAAAATGTTCTTTTTGTTTAAATTAAATGATAAGGAATTTGGAATTTACAGTTGTTGAAATTCCTTTTCAAAATGCAACCTTTGGTCAAGAGGCACACAGTCTCAGCTTTATAGCCTATACCAATTTCTGTCTGGTTCACACGGGACCTTATTCAAAAATCCATTCCCACTAAATAATAACTAATACATCTGGTACTACATAGATACAGTATAAACCGGTGTGAAAATTATTTAATAAATAAAGTTAATTGTTGTAAAAAAAGATGTTTAAGATGAGTGTTCTTATATCAGAGGAAAACTAATTTTATTCTCTCTTATTCTCTTTCGATGGTTATTGATTACCGTAAATGAAAATGGCAGATTAACACCATGTATTCCCAAGTAGGGTATTGAACGAAAGAAAAAACCCCCACATGTACATCTATTCATCAATCTATACCATCCCTCAGCCTCGCTCATTCTCTAGGAACTGGATCAAAATTAGGGAATAATGCTGGAAGGAAACAAAATTCCATCGAGCACATATCATTTAAATCTTCTGCCTTTTAGAAAAATTAGTATTTTGTTATATTTTTCCTTATTACATTTTTATGATATGGATGTGGTTTGGTTGTATCTATTGGCCTTTCAGTCCTTAATGCGACACATAGAAGTACCATGGAAACTTAGACATAGCGACAGACCTTCTTTGACAGTGTTGGTAGAAGTTTTACATGTAAAAATAGACTAAAAATAAAAATAATTTCAATAACATGTGAATCATTAAAACTTTAACAGTTGGAGCTATAGAAAATATACATTTTCGCTTCGGAAAACTAATTGTATTGCCTAAATTATATCCAGATGCAATCAACTAACAGAAAAACAAAGTTTTAACGTTAATGAATGACAAATGTCATTAACCCAGTCAATATTAAATTGGTCTATTTATAATTCATTAATAAAGTCCCTTATTTCACCTAAGCTTATCAGACACGAGTCTATATCTGCAATGCATCCCTTCTTCCATTCAAATACTGATCCTCCCCACCCTTATCTAATAGAAATATCACCGCTTATAAAAATGTCAGATATGTCAGAGCTCATTTTTACCCATGAACAATACTGGAATAGATACCTTTATGAACGTCAATTCCTGGGCAAATGTTTCAACTCTATGGTCTCAAATTAAGCAACAGAAAGAAGCCAAACTAACAGGTTTTGTAAAATTTAACAAATAATTTAATTCTCTAAGTTAAACAATAAAAATGTAAGATCAACTGAGAGTATTTTGAAGTAAATCCAAAATACTCCTTAAAGCTCACCCATAAGCCCAAAAGAATAGTGTTTCGGACTAATTTCAGGTCTTGTATGTGCTAATGTACCAATATGCTTGAATGTGCTGAAGTGCCAAGAGTCTTGATGTATCACAGTGTAATTATCCAGACCATCGTTGGATGAATCCACAATAATCCCAAAATGTTGCTTAAGCCCAGACCATCATATGATCACTTTGTAACTACAACAAATGATTTAAATAAATGATTATCTTAAATTAAATCTAACTATAACATTAAATGATCTGCAGACTGAAATAGAAAACAAGATCAATACTAGGAATAAAGAATAAAAATACTTCATCAATTCTCTCCTGATATACATCTTCACCACTCTACTACGACTCTGTGTCGCAATTCATCCATGTGACTTATTTCACAATATCTTATTTTTTTCGATATGCAACCGACCTGATCTATTTTAAAATACTCAACCATCCAATCAGTAAATTATCCCAAACTTGTAAACAGGTTCATTATTAAGGCTGAGTTTAAAACCAGTAAACACCTTTTTATAGCTCTATCTAAAAATAGAATCTACAGTTATGGACCAACATTCAAACACACAATACATAACAGTAACTAGGAACTTTGGCTAGAGTGTAACTCTAGTACGACTAAGGTACAGACCTCGGTATTTGTATACGGATTTATTTAAAGATATGTCAGTTGAGGAAGAGTGGAATATTTAGTAGTTTTTTTTAAAGCTATTTCATGTTCAAATAAAGATAATCGGTATTGCATTTGTGTAAGAGTTGCAACACTCTTAATGAACGAGTTAGCATTGCTAAATTCACTCAATCATATATTTCAATCAATTACCTGGCTAAGTTATATGGGAGGTAAGTATGCACCCCAGGGACAATGTTATTTGTATGTATGAATATGTATTTCATGCCCAGTAGTGTATATGTGGTAATAAGGTGGGCATCTCTATAGTTTCCATAGTCCGATTTAGGACTTAAGTCTCTGTGCAGAAGTATCGACCATGGGGTCACTATCAGTATACTGTGTAAATTTCTATTTTCATGTCCAGTGCGTGCATATATGGTTACTGTTTGGGATCTCCATAGTCTTAACGTTATGACCCAGGAGCTAATTCCCGAAGAAAGTGAAAGACCGTGGGCGGTAACCCAGGTGGTTTCAGTCTGACATGTATGGACACTTGGGTCTTTACAATCACATTGGCCAATTCTCAGACTTATGAGTCATACAATTCAGTCAGACATGTATTGACACTTGGGTCATTACAATCACACATGTCAGTTCTCAGACCTATGAGTAATACAACTCCAGAGTTAGTTAAATATATGCTATCTCAAACCTACCCCATTAGCCAAACGTAGAGGGACGCGATTAAATTTCGAAAACCAATGGCAGAATCTACACCACTACCACTATAACTGACTCGAGTTTTATGTGTTTAACTTGAGCTGTGTAAACGTTTGTGTTTGTGTGTTTGTGTTTTTGGCTTTTTAACGTAGCTTTAACAATTTTTCAGTCATATCGCTACGATGTGTGCAGTGTGACAGTTTATAGTAATGTCTAGCACTGGGGCATCATGCCGCAGACATGTAGCATGATATCCCACCCAGTCACATTATCTTGACACCTGGCCGACCAGTCCTAACACTAACCTCTTAATGCTGAGCGCCAAGCGAGGCAGCTGTTAGTACCATTTTTATAAGTCTTTGGTATGAGTCGGCCGGGGATCGAACTCACGACCTCCCGCATCCGGGGTGGACGCTCTAACCACTAGGCCACCGGAGCGGTTGTGTAAACGTTTAACGTTAAGTTTAACTGTATAAAAGTTTAAGGACATTGCACACATGCGTACGCCCTTTAAAACCTCGCTGTACAAATAATTTGACTTTCTAGTCGCAAATGTTTAAAATACTCAACTCACTCTCTTGCCTACAGTTAGTTGACTCCTTTCACCAGATATTTCATGCGTCATTGGAACTCAGATTTTTGTATTACACAATAGTGAGGTAAAATTATTGCATATTGAGTTACACTGGTTGAATTTTATGTTATTATTATTCAAATTATTGATAGTTTGTCAGGTAAAGGTATTGCATGTTCGGACAATAAATTTCGTATTGGAAAGCAGGTTCTAATCTGGTATACTTGTAACTGTTTCATTAATATATTAGATGAATAAGAAGCATTGTAAAAGGGAGCTTAAGACCAGCTTGGTAACATTCTTGCCCAAATTTTAAGAAGAATTAATTAAATTTTTTATCCCATATGAAAACTAAGGTATCCTAGTCTGTAATACTTGTATCAACTCGAAAGGTATCCATTATTAACATTCTCACAGTCTGTCGACACTTCGTTAAAGATGTACTCAAAGTATTTGCTGGATTTATTGTAGACGAAACTAAAGTTTCAAATAAGCATTCATCTAACTTTAAATATTTAACAAGATCTTAACGTTACTTGATGAAACCTATCATGTATATACGTATACTAGCGGTTAATAGCACGTCAACACAACTATGGCTATTTAGTACTATTTGATAGCAAAGTTGTAAACTTTAGAAACAAAATAATTGCATAATAACGTTAGGATGTTAAACCTTAACAAATAAAGGTAAATATGAAGTGTCACAAGATAAACTTATGAAAGGTAATGATATCAAATTCTGGAAAGAATATATAAAACGCAACATGAAGGTAAAAATAATGAACTGAAAATGTAGAGTCCAACTTTGTGATATAACAGCATTCTCTTGAAATATATCATCTAATGATGCATTATCAGAACGTTCCTTACAGGAGTTCAATAAATATACATCTCTAAGTGTGCGAAATCCATACCTTTGAAATGAATACAGTCCGCTGTGAGTGGACATTGGCAGATCATGCACTCAGGTCGACATTTACGCAGCAGGAGGTTTGCTGGAGTCAGACATGTGCGTGTCCTATACGCAAAAAACACATTATTTCTGCTATTAATTATATAAGAGAAATGTCTCTTTCCTATGATGCATTTGAAGTTCCGAGGCTCGTTTTTAGGTGTTTTCATTATGCATAGTATGACAAGTAAATATAACATTAAGATTTATCTAATATTTTGAAGTCAGTGTAGGGAATCTTTCATTCGGAAACGCATTTCTGCAGGACAGTTTTGACTGCTCTATCTCCCATTTCTTTAGCATTAATACCAACAGTACCTATACTACATTTCCAGAGGGTATAAGCAAACTATGTTCCGTTAAGATATGGGATATTAACTAGTTTTAAAAGTTAAGGTATTGTTGCCACGGGGTGCTGATAGACTTTTCAAACCGTCTATATACGTAGTCCTATGCCCACAATATGTGCCTCTGATTTCACCGATTTCCTCTTAAAAGCTATAGGATTTGTTGAAGACTTTTTGAGTTGGCAGGGATCAGATCACTGGCTGAGGTGGTGATTTAAAAATTTGAATTGTGCAGTTTTTCTAACTTTGCTTGTTGCTGTATCAATGTAATGACGAATTTGTATGACAAAAAAGTGGCTCTGGAAGTACATGGTTTGGTAAGTGCGCTTATAGTTTGCACTGTATGCGTGAATCATCGACTTCAAGATAGTTTATCGATGAAGTATAAATCTGTTTTGTAGGTTTTAAGACGTTATAAAATTCTCACTTCAACTTAGCATTGCAACGCATATGATGGATACCTAATTTAATTTTACAAGTAGAAGCTATTGTATAATGTAACTGATAAATAATTTGCACTCAAGAAAATCATGGCTGGCATTCTTATATCCTGGCAAAATATAACCAGAATATAATATAAAACATAAAAGTTTTATAAGTACTAAGTTATCTTTAAAGATAAATGACCATCAATGATTTTTGATGTTCATCTATGAAGGTTTTATACCACGAACTGAAGCTGCATGTATAGTAAAATTATTAATTTGCACCGGATGGATTTAGGACGAAAAAGAAGAAATGAAAACTATTAAAGCCCAACTAATAAGGAATCATATACAATCTCTACGACTGTATGTCGGTCTAAAGATTCCCAATAGAAATATCACTGATTACAAACCACATGATATTATTCAACTTTTTCTCTTCATTTCATGCAGTAAGACAAATTAACCTATTTGATGTATTAAAGGAACAACTCTTTTAAGATTTATCATAATCTCAAACAAAAAAAATAATTTCTTGCAACTTTTTTCAATATTGGTTTAAAGTATTGTTATCCTTTAGTTCTGAATTCCTTCGGATTCATTCACAAGGTCTCAGATACAGTCAATGTCCATTTGATGCCCAGATCACATAGATATAGGAGAAGAAAGCGAGAGAAGGGCCATTTAGTGAAAAACTTGAATGAACCTTAAAACTCTGCAATGGAAGAAATGTTTGTCGCCTTGCATTGTTCCATTGACAGGGAGAGATATATAGAATAAATTCTTCCTTTTAACTGACAGTTAAACAACTTACATGGTGCTTATAGAATGTCTAATTATTTGATGATCATAACAAGTGTACATCTAATCATCGACTCATTATAATTTGCAATTAGTTTCAGCATAATCCTGGAGTTTTCGGACTGATATTGACGCTCCACAAGTTTCATTATTTTTATTTATTTAGAAACTTTAATGTAGGAAACAAACTGTCTGCATCTGTTCATATATCCCAGGTTTTGACTGGTGGTATCCTAAATCATTAATAAAACATTAGATGATAAGCGTTTGATACGGTGTGAAAGGGTATTTTTAATTATAATATAGAGTTACTATTAAAATATTTTAAACTGCTAATGTTACTCGAAACTCGACCCCTTACAAGAAAGAAGCGGCTAATCAGTCTTTAAACTGCTCTACGTTATAAATATTCATCTTAACTGTCCCGTTTTCTGATGATTCATTCAGCATCTGTGTCCGAAGGATTTTTGCTAATGGTCCACGTGGTTATATAACTACAATAGTATGCACCATTTGAGGAATACAGTGCAGTTGGAACAAGACAAACGCTTAGGAAAGTGCGGAATACACCTGACCAGTAACGTTGATCCCTGGAATGGTCTAAAAGAGACGATCGGGGACATACATAACAGTGATGTAGAAATTATAAAGGCTGACATATTTGTATAACCACGTGCTTTAATTTACACATTTGTTGAACACATATAACAATAATAACAATAAAGATTAAAACCATGATATAAGGTCTTATTGAATTTAATCAAAATTTACATTGCTCAATGATTAGAATATATCGTCGTTTTTGATTACTTAATTAACGTCTTTTAGATAGAGTTCACGTTTTATTTTCAGTGTAGTGCGTAGACCGACTCGTTCTACCAATATGCTGGTGTGAAAATCTCGGGGAAAAAGCATTTGAATTGATGCAATTTAGTTTTGTTCGGTTAATTATATATAAGTAAGAGTTTCATCTGTAACGAGACTATTGGATACATTAAAACATCGGGAAGAAGGAATAATATTCTGCTAACGTTTGAATAGTTATCATGTGTCTTGCGCCTAGTGACTCCTTCTCTGGTGCAATTGCTTTATCTGATATAGATTTAATCAATATTGTTATACAATGGAGCAGTCGACCTTCATATGTCGAGCTCATCAGTGTTAAGTTCCTTTCCAATCCTTTAATTTAGAGCACTGCAGGAATAAAGATAATGGCTACATAGTCTGCATTATTCCTTTGCCTTGTTCCTTTATAACTTCTCTTTCTCAGACATGCATTTAATCAGGTCTTCCCATCGGCTAGTAGCCATCTGACCAATAGGAACAATCGATACTGCAGAGACTCGGGTTGATATTATTGGAAATGGGTGTGTAGCAAAATAAAGATTTTGCTACTCGCAACAGAAAGTTTGAAAGGAATTTTCATCCGCTTTTTCGTCGGATCATTAGACGTTCGTTTTTATTGCAATCATTAAAATATCATGTATTTTATAAGGAACTAACTGATATAAAATGAAATTATTCTTCCTGTGATAACCAAAGACACTCAGTAATGATCAGAGGTTGTAAGTGTTGTTACGAGTCTATGCTCTTAAAATAAGTAACAAAAAAGAGTGAAGACAACAGGCTTTGTAAAATTTAACAAATAATTTATTTCTCTAGAATAGAAAGTGAAAAGTTAAGAAAAAAGAACTTACGGTTTTACGAATCAAATCCAAAAATAATCCAAGAATTAAAAAAAGAAGTTCTAGAAATAAAAAGTCTTGAATGAAACTGAGTTCGAGTCCCGATGAAATCCAAAATGGAAGGCGATGACGTCTGTTGTGGTCAGCGAAGTGCTGCTGTTTCAGAGTCCTTTGTTGAATCAAAGAAAATATTATTCCAGTTTTGAATTCAGTATAAATTCCAATAAATGTCTTTATCCAAGAATTTTAAAGGAGCCTTTTCGCATTTCCAATGAAAAGAATCACTTGAACTCAGTAATTTGAAGAAAATAAAGTTTGAATCCAAACTGGTCACAATATAATAATAACTTAACGTGTCAATTGTTTAAGCCCAACTGACAAACTTCTATCAAAAACAACAGTTATACGCTAATTAAGACGCAAAACAGATTCCCGGATGAGGGTCAAAAGTTCGTTCTTCTGGAAAAAGTAGAAGTTTGTACCAATTGATATGATACTTGTCATGTAGTCCAGGTATAACCTTGACTTAACTTAAAGATTCTTATTCTGAGAAAGATCAAAAAAAAAAATAAAAAAAAAGTTGTTTACCATAACTGTCACTGATTCTGAAACAAGGTTAGAAACAAGATACAATGTTAGTTTTTTACGTCAGTGAAACAAAAAATAAACAGAACTGAACTCAATGTTACATTACAATAGCATGTAATGGAATTCTTTAAAAAAAATTAAAACTAACAAACAAATAATTCAGTTAAATATACACAACAGTGTTGCTCTGTATTCTTTAGAAATAAATAAATAGCAAACAATATTGCAAAGTTGTTGTATTAACAGATAAAATTGCCGTCTCTATTTTGTCAAACTGCACCATTTATTCTTTGAAGTTTCATTGTGAAAAGTGAAACGGATTTTGTTTGGTTTCTAGGAGACAAATAAGCGGAAGTCTCCAGGTGGTTTTCTAGATGGGCCTTAATTTATATCCTAATGAGCTGCATATATTCACAGTATGTCTGATATTGAGCCTTTAGAAACCAAGAAAAAACCGCAATATATTCCTGTATAAATGAACTCACCCATAGTTATTTCATGACGAACAGTCCTCAGATTAAAACATACCACGAGCGTCGGCCACTGACTTCGGAAATCCAATTCTTGGTTGTAGTCAGATTAGGTTAAACAAGCACAGGTCTAACAGATGTCACTCGTATCAAAGCCAAACCATTGGTGAAGATAATTACAGCCAGTGCTATATTACTGGCAATTATTGTTATCTATGTAAGCATTTTGAATATGCACAAATTCTAGATCATAGCCGTCGACAATGAATTAAATGACTGCCGAAACAATCCAACGTTGAAACGTTTCTAAAAAAAGCAAATGAAAAAATTATTTGCTCTAATGTTATAGGTCAGTGCTAACCAAAAGAGATGGAAGTGTCCAATAGTTTCCTAATAATATCGTACTTGGAAAATAAAGGGTTATAATCCAAAAGAATTGAAGTGTTCAGTGCATGGAGCATGGGAATTCACATTACAAGAATAAACATTCCTGCCGAGCAGTCAAGAACTTGATTTTGTTTAGCCGCGCCGTGTAAAGTGGGAGATAGGTTACAACAAATCGGCTTCGGTCAAGATAAGACAAAGATAACGTGTTTAGAAGAAAAGTGTCATTTGACGCAGATGATTACATCAACTATAACGACATGAATTCAGATTGGTATGGCGAACGAAACAGAAGAAATACATATGATGACTAGCACCTCAAAGACCATAACAATGACGATGACAATGAATATGATGAATATCATCTTAAAGACCACGACAATGACGATTACAATGAATATGCTGATCGCTATGAGTATATTTATTAAACACACCAGTAAAAAAGACATGATGATACAAACGATGAATTGTAGTATGTTGCCATTGGGCTGTTCACTCAGTTTAAAGTAGGTTGTGTTTTTGTTTGTCTTCATATAATAATTCCTGATCATTGTCTTAACCGATTTACTTGGAACATATAATTTACTGGACCTATCAGAAAGCGATATTGCAGTATATGAACACAAATCAGCAAGGCAGTCAGAAAAACGTTTGGGTTCTTTATACAATAGTAATGCAATCTAAAGTAGGTGATATTAAGTATAGCATTAATACATGAAATCCAAAAAATGATGTAACAATAAATTATAAGAAAGATCCAACATGCTCTGTCAAGCAATGAGATTATTGTAACGAACGAATTGTTATAATAGAAATAAGCATGATACAAAATAGCGCTTTTTGCGCAAATAATGTATTGATATTCTATCATCTCTCTTCGAATATTTTGCTACGATTGGAGACTAACATTACTGTGAAACGTTAATGCCACATGAGATACATTTTCCCGTGACTGGTATTCAGGGTACAAGAACCAGTTGTTGACGAATTAGATTCACAAACAAAACTAAGTAGCTATAGCAAAAGACCTAAATTGTGCGCTTGGAAGGATAGCATTTTACCATATTCATGTTAGCATACGTTAATTACTGCATTACATTTACAAATCATCAGTTACAAAGAATACAAGGATGCTGCGAGAATTCAGGCAAATTTAAGATAAAGCTATCGCATTCTATTCGGTTTAATGATTTTGACCAATTCGAAGAGTACGATATAAGGCTTTTATGGAAACGTAATAAGGTTAAAAACTAAAAAAGCTGCACCAAACCCACATTTGACGACAAAATAGTATGTAATCTACGACAAATAACTAACCTAAATACCTTAAACGCCTACACATCTAAGGGAAAACACAATTTCACAAGCTATCTAGTGGATAAAGAAGCTCATTTCGAAAACCATGTTTTTACTGAAAACTTTATCTTAACTGAATTAGGTGCGGCCGTAAAGCAACTTTAATTATGTAAAGAGTCTGGATAGACGGTGTTAAAACGAACATATACAATATTGTGGCATGAAAATGATAGAAAGGACCAAATGTTTATTGCGTGAGATGCTAAAAGCTATTATAACTTGCATGAAGCCATCAATATTAACCTAGACTTAGAATTAAATAAAAGTATTTGCTGCATTTTGGGACATACGGAGCGCTTTGAACAGTGTATGATACAAGCAATATTCACAAACATTAAATATAGGTGATTAATATCGACAATATCTGCAGCAGTTTTTCTATAAATCACGTTAAATATGCTTGACGATATGATTGAATCTTTAATCTGGCCCAAAGAACGGATAACCGAGCAGCCTACATGCAAATAACATACACAAACGTATAGAAAATTTTCGTGCAAGAGCGTTAAAATAAGTCACATGGTTGACCAGTCTCATGCAGAAAGTACTGAATTAAAGAATGGAGAAAACAACGACGAATGTAATCTAATGTAATCTGATGTAAGCTAATACAGTCTAATCTAATTTAATCTAATATAATTCAATCTAATCTAATCTAATCTAATCTATATTTTTTGTGTGTGTGATGTAAAGTTTCTTGGAAGATTTCCAATTAAGAATAACTGTAGCGGCAACTACTTCCAAAATGACAACTTTAGCTGAAGATATATCTCTCCTGTTGGTGCTACTTTGCAAGAAAACGCTTGATATCACTTGTATTCCACAATCTAGAATGTTAAAATCAATTCAGTATGAATAAGTCTTGAATTATTGTTTTTTTAGAAAAACAGACAAAATATACTTTTGGTGTCAATTTCATCTAAAGCAATTGCTCTATGAGATTTACGAATTACTCGATATAGCGAATAGGTATAACTTGAGCTACACAGCAAAAGTAACAAACGCGTGTTCCAAACGGCAAAATATATTATATTCTGTTGGATACTGAATGTCTACGTGAAAATATTTTTTGTTCAACATCGCTGAATGGTTACGAAATGTGGTAAAACATTGGATCGGAAGACGTTACAAAATAAAATATATTTCATCGTCAATTTGTGAAGAAATTTCACGTTAAGACCAGATCTGGAATTAACCAAAGATGCTCGGAATGAACAGAATTCTCACAAAATATTGCAAAAGAAGGCTCTTTTTTATGCAGATTAAACTACATTCTCCAAAAATAACATTTTTATTGAGACTGTATATCTTGCTTATCAGAAAAGACAATATAAAACAATTCTCCAGAAATGTAACTTAAAATACGTAATTGATGATTTTGTGCAAGATATTTCCAGCTGAAATGGAATGGAAACACATTATATTGAATACTATAAATGAATGCAAGAATCATCATCATCATCAATCACGTAACCCAAGAGGTCGTTGGGGCAGCACAATTGACTTTACAACCAATTCTCTCCATCATTCCCTGTTCTCTACTGCCCTTTGGGAATCTCCAATCCCCAAGCCTGTCCACTCTTTAATGTTGTTTTCCAAGCTCTTTTCTCTCAGCCTCTTCTTCTGCACCTCCGCATTGTGCCTTGCAAGATTGTTTTTGCTAGTCCAGATGAAACTGCGACATGAACGTACCATTGCAGTTTGCGTTTTTTTTTTCACAGTGGTCAAGAGGTCTTCATAAGGTCCAATGTATCATTGGATCCTGCTGTGGACCTCTTTGTTGGTTACATGGTCAGTGTATTAGATACCCAATATCTTGCGGTAAAATCTAAATTAGAAGGTTTGAATCCTTCTTTGAGAATCTGATGTGAGCGTCCATACAGAAAAATGGATATGACAATCAAGCGCATAAGCTTTATTTTGAAACCAAGAGCAATGTTATGTCTTTCCACATTGGTTTCAACCTTGTAATTGTTGCTGTCTGGGCAATCATACAAAGTAGTTCTTTTTTGGAGTCCTCGTCTATGATAATTGATCCTAAGTACTTGAAGCTTGAGACTGTTTCTAGCTTCTGTCCACTGACCTTTATTTCTGCACTGATGCATTTGGTGTTGTTTGTCATCAGTTTGTTTTTTCGGCGCTAATCTCCATACCGTATGCTGTTGAGGTTCTCTCTAGGTGCTCAACCAAGTCAGCCAGTTCTTTTTCATCTCCTGATAAACCTTTAATATCAGCTGCGACACGAAGGTTTGTGATTGTTCTTCCTCCGATGCTGACAGTGCCCTTGTGGTTTTCCAACACATGCTCCATGATCTTTCCCAGGAAAATGTTGAAGAGTGTGGGTGATAGTATATATCCCTATCTGACTCCAATTGTTGTTCGGAACAAATCTCCTCTGCTATTATTGATGAGGACAGCACTGGTGGCTTTGTCATTAGAGGTACTGAAAAAACCGCACCAGGTCTGAGCTGATGGTGTACTTCCTCACAGTTGCTCCTAAGGCCGCATGCCATACCCTATCAAAGGCCTTCTTAAAATCTATGAAGACATGGTATGGATTTTGCTGATGCTGACGGTATTTCTCGCAATGGAGTCTTAGATTGAAGATTTATTCTACTCGGAAGCCTGCCTGCTCTTCAGCAATAATTTTCCCTGCTTGAGGCTTTAGTCTGCTGAGAATTATCTTCAGCATAACTTTGCTTGGGTGGCTGATCAAACTGATGGTTCTGTAGTTTTGGCATAGCTGTAGGTTTCCTAACTTGGGGAGCACGATTGAGGCCATGTGGTGGGCCATTTTACTGTCTGCCATACCTTGTTGCAGATTGTTGCTAGGACTGTGAATATCTCTTCTCCTCCTGCTTGAATGAGCTCTGCTGGAATGTTGTCAACGAAAGGTGACTTTCCTTTCTTTAGTGAACTAACTGCAATTTCTTCTTCCTCACGAAGAATGGGGTTGTCATCAATTTCTTCTGCTTGAGGGCAATTTAGTACTGCTGATTCTCCTTCGGTCCTATGACTGTACAATTCGGAGCAGTATTCTGTCCATCGCTTAAGGATTTCTTGATGTTCTGTGAGGCATTTCCTTACTTGTCTTGGATGGTGGTGGTTTTTCCTTTGTTTATGGGTTGTGAGATCTTTCATCAGTTGATATGCTATTTTGCTGTCGTTTCTGCTCAGACTGTCTTCTATTTCACAGCATTATCGTTTTATCTAGCACTCCTTTTCATTGTTCAATCTTTTCCTGATCATGTTGTTTATCTCTCTGTATTTGCTAGCTCCTTCTTGATCTCTTTTCCCTTTTTCAGTTCTCTTTTTTGTCACATATTTCAAGGACATCTGTTGTGATCCAAGGTTTCTTTGTTCGACAATATGTGCCAATGATCACGATGGCTGTGCTAGTCACATCTGTATTGAATGTGGTCGTTAAGGACTCTAGGTCGGTGTCTTGGTTGTCCATGGTTATCAGAGATGCAAATGTACCACCTTTCTTGGCTTGGAAGGTTTCTGCGACTTTTGGATTTTAAATTTTTCAAGGTCAAATCTAATTCTTGGTTTGTTAGGTTTTTTGATCATTTTCAGGTGGATGCAAAATGTTGTCATTAGTAAATCGTGATCATTTCCAATATCTGCTCCAGGGACACTTACTGTTCTGGCAATATTCAAATGTAATAATAACCATTTCAAACACATACGTTTAAACTTTCAAATGTTTAAAAATGTCTTTATCTGTATTAAACTATGCATTATGTGGGAAATACAGTGGTCAATTAAATAACTTAAACTTGGATCAATGTTTTATCCATTTCTGATGCAATACATGCAGCATGATACTTCATATTTGCTAAAATTTTACATCCCATACTATCATGTCCCAACAATGAATCGATTTTAGTCTCATATCATCAAGAACTTTAATGTCCTTTTTCATAACATATCTGATGAGGACATAATTCAACACTTATCTGGCAGGAAAGTTTACATTGCACATAGATTGTTTGATATCTACTACGTACAATTTAGGGGTTCCGAGTGGCCGAGCGGTCCAAAGCTCTCACCGTTACGAATCACTGCCATCTCACCTCTGTCTGCGTGGGTTCGAGTCTCGAATTCGGCCAATGTGGGTATGTGAGAAAGCTTGCCAGTAGCTTCTCGTGGGTCGGTGGTTCTTTCCGGTGTTTTTCCGGGTTCTTCTTCTACCATTAATACTGGCCGCCATGTATAGCCTATCTTGTGCTGAAAAATGACGTTAAACCCTACGACAACAACAACAACAACGTACAATTTAGAATCTCAGATACAATATTGTCTTCATCAACTTAAAATAAGGTTTGCAACTAAAATCATAACGCGGAATATAAATGTTTAATACCTTCTGAATTGACTGCGTTATTCACTCCATCAGACTGTACTTTGTAAGGCCAGTTACCCGGTAAGGGACGGCCATATCGCCCTTGTCCGCATGTAGTCGAATTGTCGAAGCCATTCCTCATCGGAAAACGGTTGAAAGGTACATCGTATAAAATCGTACCATTGTACCAATCAAACATAAATATTTGTTTTCTAGTTTATGTGTGTATGTGTTGGTTATTTATAAATGTAATTGCACTTAATCATGTTCATGCATTTATGTTTAATATTTGAACTTTCGACGTTGATATTCATCTCATAAAGGAGAAAATAAATATGAATGAACGAATGAATGTGGAACGTCGAACCGTTGCTACCAAAACGTACACGAATGCCTCAGTAATACAGACAATGGCAATACTTGCCTTTAGAGATTCCTAGATATAGTGAAAGATTTCAAGTCTTTCATATACTTGTACAAATTGAATTTAGGAATCAGATATGACACCCAGAATGTTGTAGTAAGGAAGCACAAGAATGTTTGAGTGTATAGCATATCGTGTGTCTTTTAAGAAGACTGGTTGTCCATCTTTATATCACAGTATTGAATGGTTTAATCATATACATTGCATAGGGTTTCCATTATCAAACATTATTTTTTTGCAATGAAAATCAAATCCTACATCAAGACTTAGCCTTTAAATAAATCCATTTCATTTCCATTTCGAGCTTTCATCATACAAGGAAAGACTTTTATAAGCTACCTAATATTTTTACGATCTCAGATTTATTGCATGTCCAAAAGTGTGTGCTTGAAACAAAATGATAGATTCGTTTGAAATTAAGCAATTTAGAAAATAACAGTAAGCATAAAATATAAATTAAAACCTTCGAGAAACAAAATACTTCGGTTTTAAAGTTACACTGAACATTTAATAATTTGCTCAAAAGACTTAGACATAAAGGTTGTATAACTGGTAGAGGCGATGAAGATGATTATGCAACGCTACCAAACCATCAAATGCAAAACAAAAGTTCTCCATGTATAGTCACGATAGTAGCCAGTTATATGCTGATTGGTACACTCGCCACAATTTTTGACCATTGATTGTGTTGGAATCATTGCGTTCACAAGTATATTCTTGCTAAAACCAGCTCTATGTAGCATATTAACCTTGGGCATAAACATCACCAATATATCTTCTTTCTTCAGTTTCCTTAGCAGATATATTGAGGTCTTGAAATAATTCCTATAATAGAGACATTTTGACATATATTCTATATAAGCGCTGGGCATTGTTTGTAGGAAGCTTCTCTAAACACTAGAAAATAATCCTACAAAAAACTTAAGAATTTTACATAATTATTTAGACTTTATATGTTTACAAACTGTTGCATAAGAAAATCTATTATCCAAACATAAGGTCTGATTGTGAGAAAACGGCTTGAAAATACTAAATAAGAAACAAATATGAAAGGATGAGCTGTCAGTGAAATCTATGTTGAAAGGTTTGTTTATTTTTTCTGCAGATACGGGGAAGACTTTATACAAATACAACGTTCTTTTCAACAGAAATGTGTCGCACTATTTTTAAAATTGTAACATTGTATATTCTTTCTAAATATGAGTTGTATATTTACGCTCTTATTCACGGAATTTGCGGTAAAATTTAATTTTACAGTCCCACTTTTGCATTTGAAATCAGCTTTTCACTTAAAAAATAAACATTATTAATTACTATTAATAGTGTATTGACAGCATGATTTATCAATCGATACTTATTAGTATAAACCTGTACAGGTATATACTACAATGATAGCGAAAACGTGACGGCGCGTTATCTTCTACGCTTCACTCACATATCTTCAATTTGGATGACATCGTGATCCAAGTTTCCTCTCTACTGTGCCCAGTAAGAAATCCAAATATTATGTCATGCATATCGCTATTATTTGACTGGAGCACTGTAAGCCAATAGGCAGTAGAATTATATCTCCTAAACTGATACCTGATTTGCATGCTTCCAGATTATGTCAGTGAAAACGAATGAATAAAATTGTCTTTGTTTCTTTAAATATCGTCACTCTAATGCTGCAAACAGCGAAATTTCATAAGCCTAGTACGTATTTATATAAACATTAATCAGTTTCTATTTCTAGTTCATTCATGGAGGAATATAGTTTTCAGCACGTAATTTACTTATTCTAACTGTATAAAATGCGAGTACACTCTGTAGCGTCTTCATTAATAGAACTAATGTGAAGTTTGCATTCAAGTCTAGGATGTTTACAGTTAGAGGTATTGTTTAGTAACGAAAAGTGTTCAGCAAGCGTACATTTAAAAGAAATGCGTTTAATTCAAGATTTTATTTATTGGATATAATTCCATCGTTTCTTCTGTCATTAGATATCAGCTGCTGTGAATATATGCCCCTTTAATCTTTCTTTCTACTATCATTTTTATATTTGTATAAAATAATCTTAGGTAAGTGTGATCTCCACTTATCCAAGTCGTTGTATTGATGGAATTACGAGAATTAGTCCAACAAGTGTAATGGGTCCAGAATATACATATGCAATTATCATATCAACGATGGTAACGATGGTTATAAGGAAGCACGACAAAGTCAGAAATAAAAAAGAACAACTTTGCTCCTGGCGAGCATGAGCTGGTTATTTAAAGTACATCTAAGGATTATTTTTGATCTGTTGATGCTTTTACAACTGACACAAACATTACAGTGAAAGAATCAACAATCACACACACTATTAAAATTCAAAAGCTTTCAATAAAAGTTATACATTCATGTAGAGATACGTGCTTGTGTCTTAAAGTTTCAGACTATGTCAGATCAAATCAATGGAAGTTTGCAAATTAATGCAAAATATGTCTTCATTCATATTCAAATATTAACAAGTTACATAAGTGTCAGAATAGACAATACTGCAGTGGCGCTTTAGTTACTTCTGATTGATCAAAGCGAGTTCAGCACCTTTATTATGCAAAGTTATTGATGAAATATTTCCGCTTGTCATATAACAGTGGGCACTGGTTCATATTTTATTACACTGAATCTGACAAAAGCTAAATAATTTATAACTTAATGTAAACAACTTTGCAAAATAGATACTGAGGTTTTCGCATTGCAAAATAAGCATGATATCGTACTAACGTCAACAATGCAAGAACGGGATGTAAAAGTTTATGCTCTCAATGTAGCAAGGCTATAAAAAGTTTTCACTATAATTGAAGTACACTTTCTTATCTCCTAGGAAATATTTTGTGCCAAGTGTGTGTTGTAGTGTGTTATGTTTTTCTGCGTGTCCACGCTGGACCAGTGTCCCGCACCATCCAGTGTTTATCAAGCTGGGCGAGTCAAGTCGTGAGCCAGCCATGTACAACTCTTCACGGACGGCTAACACCTTCATTGTCGCCGTCTGTGTCAAGTAATGTTATTCAACTTTCTGGAGTAAGCTTTCTTTCATCAATTAAGGATGGACTTGGAACACTTCGGGATGATGTCAATCAACTGTATGAAAAAATAGTGGTAATTATTTTTCAGAAGGTCTTATTACGTTTCTCTGAACAATTATGTACGCATTTAAAATCAGCGAAGAAAAGTTATCAGATATAAGGAAATATTTTCAAGGAATCGAGCCATTATAATAGTTTTGCCCGAAGACAAATTTTATTATTCAATAGTTGCATATTTGAGTTTATCATAATTTGAGATACACTTTTATTGATCCAAATATATGTACTGAAAATTAATAAATAGTGAATTATTTTATTTTTGTTCATTTTTCAATTGATAAATTTCAGACTTTCTCTACATTTTAAAAACATTTTCCGTTTCAGGTAGTTCTGAATTTTTCCCCGTTTACAGTTGCATATTTATTCGGCAGCATTCCTTCGGGATACCCTCAGTTTTGGACAGGGGTAAGTTTTGAATCGCATAAACCAAGTATCATTTTCATGTAGCCTCATTTCAAAGTAGCTTGACTGAAAGACTACAAATCTGAGAAGTGAAGCGAACTGTATAAAGAGAGATGTCTTACGAAGTCATGCAAGTTATGATTTACAAAGAGAATGAATAAGAGATTTCTTCAGTTTTGTTCAAAGTTCAATCATTAATAGATTGATCCATTCTCTGGATATCAGTAAATTGTTTGACGATATCTTTAAATGATGGGGCGATATTCACCACATTTGCCCCCTTTTCAGTTTCTTGTTTGTATTGATAATAATGTTGCGAGTTTACAATTCAATTTAACGGAATGTTTTCGCCTCACGGAAAAATAATCTTCTCCCTTAAGTTCTGAATATTATTCATTCCATTAATTACCCTCAGCATGGCTTCAATTGTTGAGTCTAATTTATATTATTACCGTCGCATTTACTCTCTCGGCTTAAAGCATATTACAAAATCATCACACTAATTGTAAACTGACGTCTTTTGCCATCGCAAGCCATAGTGTAAATTTCAGTATGTGCAGCCATTTTACATAGATTAAGATTTTATTATTTGTATTACTGTTACTGTACCATTTTGTATCTGTATCGTTATGGCAAATTCATCTCAAGTCACCCATGCACTTCTATTATCAAGGTAATATTATCATTTGCAGAATGTAAACTCTTCCTTTATTTATTTCCCATGATCATATTATCCCCAGACACTACATGTTTCTTTCTGCCCATCAGCAAAGTATCGGCTTTGTAAATTATATCTCTTTTCCCACTGTCGAGTGTTTTAATATCTGCTGTCCGAGTTGTTAATGCGGATGTTCCATATTAAATACACGCGTAAATGGGAAATTCTCCCTTCTTTTTCAGAATATGACATCGATTCAACTTCTAACTAAAATACGGAAGGATCTGACCACATACTTCATGTATGTTGATATTGTAGCTACAAAAGAGCAGCGACAAGTTCAGGCACTTAGTCGTCCACAGCAAGAGTCGCTAGAGGGTGCAACCAACACACTGCTGCACGATTTAGAAGTCACGCTTTGTTACCTTCAATCAGCAACCAACAGAGGTGTGGAGAGTCACATTAATCAGCCCATGTTGCTTTGTGATAGTCTTGATATGGATGACAGTGATTACATCTCAACATCACTCCGAGTTATACGTGATTTTAAAACCTATATCAATGAAGTTATATCATTCATAGGCTCAGCCTAAGACTTCTTTAATGCAAGATCTGATTATAGCCTACTGGATTTCGCTGCTTTTATTAATATGCAGTGCAGACTGTGATACAATTTTGAGTATTTGCTTTTGCATAATATATTTTTAGTTTCTTTGATAATTTTGTTTTACCTATTTGTATAGATGATATCCTTGGTTAAATACTCGTCATCATTGCTAAAATTAAATTATGTGCAATTATTATGTAATTTATATGCTTTTGGACTTCGTGATATATAACTTTCTGTCATGCACTTAAAATATTTGTGGTATTGCATCCGATTCATAAGTTTTCCTGCTGCATGTTTTTGTTTGAAATACTCTGATATGATTTCTTTGTGAAATGTGCTTATTAATGCATCTATACATCTGAGACTGGAACGTGTTTGATTTTTTGTTCTCGAATATGAGTCACTATTTATTTTGAATACACATTACTCATATCATGCTTCAACTTCGATCACATTGGTATGTATTGGATAACATATATAGAATAATGTTGTTGTTGTTATAGGGTTTAACGCCATTTTTCAGCACAAGATAGGCTATACATGGCGGCCAGTATTAATGGTGGAGGAAGAACCCGGGAGAACCCGGAAAGAACCACCGACCTACGAGAAGCTACCGGCAAGCTTTCTCACATAACCACATTGGCCGAGCCCGAGACTCGAACCCACGCAGACAGAGGTGAGATGGCAGTGATCCGTAACGGTGAGCGCTTTAGACCACTCGGCCACTCGGGGCCCCTATAGAATAATGACTACTGCTATAATTTATTAAACATGTGGAAATATCCTTCGATCATCTTTCATCTGGCACAAGTTAAAAAGAGATACAAATATAATTAACAGACACCACAAGACTTAAATTCCCCAAATATCTGCCCGGTATCACGTAGCATGTCGAATGGCCTATGTGAGATCATTATGAGAAGTCGCCATTTTCTAACTCAAATGAGACACAAATAAAGAACACCTTTTGAGATATATTTTAAGACGAATTTGGATTCGACATTAAAAGGAGGACGGTGAAATTTGAAACAAAATGCGAATAAAAATGTTGGATTTAAATTAAAGACAGACAACTTCACAATTAAACCAACAAGAGTTCGGTACAGAACAAACATTCGCAATTACAAATTTCTGAATAAATCAGGATTGACTCTGACGTATAATAGAAGTATCCTACAATATGATTTTGTTTATACTTATGCATGCATACACAGGTACCAAGGTCAATTGGTAAATATCCCTACTTTTACTAATTCTCACAGTAGTTGTGGAGACAAGGTCATAAACTGAACTTATGATTCTGAGGTACGCATGGTTAGCGCTTTTACGTTAGCCAGACATCGGAAGTTTCAGATTTGATTTTGAAAATATTTTGATTTTGTTGCATAGACTCTCAGATTTGATAGGTTGGCGTTCTCTTTCCCGTCGTCCTTCATTTTGAGTCTAAAGAGATATGGTTACTAAACTCATCCCGTAATAAAATTAAATAACTGAAACCAGGAAGCAAACACCCCCCCCCCCCAACGGACTTACAACTATAAAAAAAGGAAATGGTAATTAGAATTAAACATTTGGGTTCAAGCAGGTAATAAAATAGATGTGGGATGTAATGTTGAACATACACATATGCTAAAGATTACATAAGAGGCAAGATTAAAATAATGCAATGGAAGCACTGGAACTATTTCAATATACATCTTATAAAACGCACGTATTCAGTCTTGTTCAATTATATGTGTCATTGCATGGTTTATAGACAACATTTGGACGTCCTTGATACTGCGGATAAGGATTTTGCATCCAAAGAAATGCAGGTCAAGTTGTGATAAAACACGAGAGGGTAATATAGTAAAATGAGCGGTGTATATCGAAAAACATTTTCTTGAATTGCTAAATAAATTCGAATTATCATAGCTCTATTTAAAAGTCTCGAATTACCGTCGTTTACCTTTGTCAAGGTAAGATTATTCATGTCATTGTTAAAAAAAGGAGTAAACTATTTTACAAAGGTAACATGTTTAATAGATGTCTTAGATGAAAGACATATTGCGTCCCAAAATACTATTGTACTTGCATTCGGATAAAAAGAAATAGGGACAAAGGAATGTGCAATCACTTCACATGGATTCCTTTTTAGTAACTTTAAAAAGGAGCATTTTAGGACTTCGTCAGTATTTCCTGAGCATTTATTCTATGTTGTTGTTGTTGGGCTTAACGCCATTTTTTAGCACACGATAGGCTATACATGGCGGCCAGTATTAATGGTGGAGGAAGAAGCCGGGAAATACCCGGAAAGAACCACCGACCCACGAGAAGCTACTGGCAAGCTTTCTCACATATCCGTATTCGCCGAATCCTAGACTTGAACCTACGCAGACAGAGGTGCATTTATTCTATTTATGACCTCTTTCAAGTATTGTCTCTGATGTAATTTCTTCCTCTTTTGCCGTTGTGCACTACTTTGCATAAATCTGAAAGTTATTACTCAGTTTGATGTTAACATTTAATTTGTGATTTCTGAACTTATTGAAAGAAATAAATTATACACTCCGCTATTTTAACCAAGCTTCATATTTATGTTCTGCTGCTAAAATAAAAAAATCTATAAATATATTAATAGTATTGATAATCTAGGTCAGAGGTCGGCAACATACGGCACGCGTGCCACAAGGTGGTAGGTCAAGAAGTTTAGTGTGGCACGCGAAGAGCAGCCAAAAATTTCGATTTTAACAGTGTTACTCTCTTACTGGTGGCACTCGCTCCGGAAAAAGTGGCACGTTATTTAAAATAGGTTGCCGACCTCTGATCTAGGTGATTAGGTATGTGATATAAACCTGACTCAACGTATCATGTCATCATTTGATGACCTAGGAAAAACTAAGTCCATAAGGTTATTTGTATCTTCATATTGGTGTGAGAGGTTTTCACAATACTTGTTTAAACCTCTACGATCAGGGCTTAATCTAAGTATGTCCTGCTTTATGGATGCATTAGTTTAATTAAATAATTAATATTAATTAGCTTTCAGATACACAATTAACTTTAGTACAGAAAGAAAATTAGTACATGAACGCAATAGAGTTTGAATCGCGTCCCCTGTGTATCAAATTTCTCCTGATGATGTGAAAGCGTTAAATATGGTAAATAAACAGGTTCTATTTATTAAGAAAGGCTTTAAATCGTCCAAGATGTCAAAGACATTTGTGCAGAAAGGTGATATTGAATCGTATGTAACTGTAAATAGAGTATGAATCCCTACGCCTCGTACATCATTATTCATGACATCCGTTTAATTTCATTACAAGATTGCTATATATTTTGTTGTATTGACTCTGTCGACCGACTTACTGTTGCACGTGCAAAGCGTCGGCGTTAGGAATTAACCTGCGTCATGTTTTATAGAATTCTTAATTCCATTGCATGGATTGTCTGTCCGGAAGCAGAATTCTGTAATGATTTCAATCTATCCGCTGTAGAGGTATGCAGTAATTGTATACGTTCTTTATTTCTTTATTTCATATGAGTTTGATAGGGAACATAGTGTTTAACATGATATGGTTGGGAATTCATCTGAAATTGCTCATATTTTGCACGAATTGTACGTCGTATCACACTAATATTAGAGTAAATATAGTCTTTTTCAGGTTACATTCGCATTTTATCTAATTGGGAAGTTGGGTTGAATAGCGTAAATTGTATATAGAGGACCATGAGAAGGGTGGAAGTTCCAATAGTTCCGTATAATAATTCTTGTTTTTAGATAGATTTGTTTGTGAACGTTGGAACCCTTAGTGTTGACTTAGAAAGTCATAGCCGGCCAGGCTCTGCGTCTTAGGTGTCAAGGGATCTTGTTTCGGCTTTCGTCAACAAGAAGGTTCTGGCAGGATCTTTAGCAGACAGGAAGGTGTTCCAAATATAGGACCATTCCCTGCATAGGGCCATTCCCTATACAGGGCCATTCCTGCATTTTGTCACCGTGCAAGATGAACAGGGAGATTTCACGTCCATTATTGAATGGAGCTTTTTTTTAAAATAATTTTATGTTCGTTGGATGAACAAAAAGATAGTAACATATCCTATTCGTTATATGAACTTCGTGGTATTATCCTTTCATGATATTTAATGAACGATGTTTTTTCATGAATTGATGTTTGAATGAACCGTAAAATTCCTTTTGTTCATGTCATTTGTGTCAAACAAATAGACTCACAATTTCATTAAATGAAGAGAACAATTTTATATCCGTCAGAGTACATTAAACCATTTCATATATGTTATGTTAACAAAATAAGATTTTAACCCATGTTTGTTATTTGCAGAAGCTAATTTATGTAATCAATATTACATTTGGAATACTACTACTAATAATAGTGATCTTTTCTGAGAATAATGCACTTGCTGTCGATTCAATCAAAATAATCTTACACGTAGTCTTCAGTAACAGAACCATTAAACCTTAAATGCAGCTCATATGTACAAATAAAGCTCTTACTATAGTGTGTGAAACATTCAAATCCAGAATGACATTGAAACTATTATTTATTGCATGTGTAGACTATTTGTAAAGATCAGTTGTTTAACCTAAATTGTGTACTTTGTCTAAATTTGTCTGTTTCGTTAGTTTGTATCGGAATTGTCATGTTAGATTACACACACACACACACACACACACACACACACACACACACAAATGACTTTATCAACAGGAACGATACAAGTTGCATGCACGGATAAGACTATTTAGAATCTGACAATTTGACCTCTTTTAGGTTCTAGACTACCAGGTTAGTGTTTCTAAATCCCTTGGTGGAAGAAGTCGAAACAAGGCGCAAACCTCTAACATTAAAGGTTCCTGAGGCGGTAATTTAAACTTCCTCTCAGGAGATGTCACCTAAAAAAGAAGTGTACTCATCCCTGGGCGCGGTGTGATAGAAAATCGTGATATGCAGCAAGAAGCGGTCTGATGGTCTGAAAGAAAATCATGATAGGCAGCAAGAAGCGTTCTAACGGAATGGGAAGCACAAAATATGTACGCTGTCTAGGGTTATCATATTGGTGATTTGTACAACAGACAGTCGGACTTTCCTTCATTTGGTTGTTTCCCAGAAATATAGGTCAAATTTACTAAACAGAGCACACGAAGTTAGTATAAACTTCGGAGACATAGGTACAATGACAATAATTGATCGAGTGTTAGCTGAATTTAGTTGTCTTCTCCATGGGTAAATAGTGATTTTGTAGCTTGTGTGATATTTGTCAGAAAGCCTTTTCAGATGGCAGGATGAAAAGAGTATCGTTAGACTAAATGCCTTTAATAGATACCCATTTTAGTTAGATGTCTGTGGCTGATGTGGTTCCTGTCTTGCCCGTTAGAGACCGTAAGAAACGTCATTAACTCACTCTTGTATACTACAGTACTATATACTCTCAGACTGTCGTTTTAGCGAATATCAAAACTGATCATGTGGCCAAGGTACTTGCAAATATTTTTAGCAAGTTAGCGTCGCAGTTACATGTATATGTATTTATGTAGTGGCGTTTAACGACACCTCATCACGACATAGGTTATATGGTGCAAACTAAAGGTTGAAGTCCAATGCTGCCGTTTATCATAAATTTCACCATCCTTCCAATCTAACTAAACTTTGGAAGGAGGGAGATGATGTGTTAAAAAAGCCATCTGACATAAACCGTTCTTTGCAACGATCAAGATGTTAGGTTTGAACGACGTTCAGATATTCAGTTAAGATATAAGATGTACCATGCATTAATTCCGTCTGCGAAGTCGCTCGTAATTCAGATCTTTTTCCGGAGTGCTCCAAAAGTATCGATGTGGTACATTAGACAAATTCTGTTATTGACTATTCTAATACGAATAACATCCGCACGTGGCGCACAAACTGAGTCGAGAGGGAATAAAAAGATACATGCCCGCTTTTCAAAGCGGACCTGTGAAGAGAAAGCGCGCATTAGATAACAAATAAGACTCGGATGAATGTTGGTGATTAGCAGGGGAGCTGGAATATACATTGAAGAGCGAACTTCGCCTAAATACATTCCGATAGAGCGCGGTGTTAGCTACTCATGTTTGCAAAGTGACGTCATCAAATCTTGTGTTTCAGCTATCTACTGTTACGTATCGGCTCGTTCAAAAGTAACAAAAGAAAAGAGTGATTACAACAAGCTTTGTAAGTTTTAACAAAAATATTTTATTTCCCTAGAAAACACGGTGAAAAGGTGAAAATATGAAATAGGACTTGCGGTTTGTGAAGAAAATCCAAACATTTATCCTAGTACTGAAAAAATACAAGTCCTATCACTAAATTTTAACTGAATTCAGGTTCGAATCTTGATGACGTTCAAGATGGAGGACAATGACGTCAGATGAAGTCTTACACAAATGTCCAGAATATCACGTTGAACCACAATTTGTACTGTTCTATTCCAATTTAGAATGAATTTCATTGAATGTCTTTGTCTTAAACCACTTGTGTAGTTCTCCAGGGAAAAAAAAATATTATTTAAAAAGTAGATGAACTCCTATAGCTGTCATCTATAACAAGACACATCTCAAACTCTAAGGATGTAAAGAAAAATAAATTTTCCAGCACAAGAAAAATAATGCTTTCTTCTCAAGGTATAAGAACGACTCTGACTATTTCGCAGGGACCTAAGTGTTTAAAAACCGAACTAAGACGTCATTTCATGCACACGCACGTAGAATGCGTGGTTATTTCGCAATAAACAATGCAATTTCACGTGGCCCAGGAAATGACTTTGGCAATAACTAATCATTTTCGCGTATTGTTTACTTAAATCGACAAACCATGGCATGCAAAGAAAATCGTGCTTACGCGAGTCATACTACGTTTTATATAAACATAATATCTCTTTCAAAAATAACAGATCCCGTGCACATAAATCATCATAATAATATACAATGATACAAAAATGAAATAAAAAGAATTCAAATTTTAACACACAAGTAATTAATGTACATGGTCGTAACACTTTCCCCCATAAAGTAAAAAAAAAGATTTATGTAATAAAGCTTTCTTTTTTACCAGATGTAAACTATACACGAGGTAACAAAAAATTACATAAGAACTCCTACGAGTTATACAAAAGTGTATATGAAAATATTTCTATACACGGGAAAGTGCATCTGCAATTAAATTGTCTTTTCCTTTGATGTGCCTGATGTCAAGATTGTATTCTTGCAAAAATAAACTCCACCTTAATAGTCTTTGATTTTTATTTTTCATCCTGTTGATGAAAGTAAGTGGGTTGTGATCACTAAACACAACAACCGGAGAAGGAGCTGAGCTGATGTAAACTTCAAAATGCTGTAATGCCAGCATTAAAGCCAAGCATTCCTTCTCGATTGTTGAGTAGTTTCTTTGGTGCTTATTTAATTTCTTTGCGAAATAGCACACTGGATGTTATACACCATTTCTATCATCTTGAATCAAATACTGCTCCAATCCGAACATCACTTGCATCAACAGATAGTTTGAATGGTTGACTGAAATCTGGAGCTGTTAAAACTGGTGCACTTTTAAGATTGGCCTTTAACCTATCAAAGTCCTCTTGACATTTTTCAGTCCAAAGAAACTTGTTTTTCTTTCCCAACAAGTTTGTCAGAGGTTCAACAATATTAGAGAAGTTAGAACAAAATTTGCGATAGTAACCGGCCATACCTAAAAATCGCATCAGCTGTTTTTTACTAACAGGCACAGGAAATTCAGAGATAGCCTTGACCTTAGCATCTATAGGTTTAATTTGACCATGTCCCACAACATGTCCTAGAAAAGGAACACAAGCACGGCAAAACTCACTTTTATATAAATTAATAGTCAAATTTGCATCAGTAAGTCTGTCAAAGAATTTCGGAATCGTGGCTAGATGTTCTTTCCAGTTGTTGTAGATGATGACATCATCAATATAGGCATCACAATTGTCTAGACCAGAGGTAATCATATTCATCAAGCGTTGAAACGTACTTAGAGAACCCTTCATCCCAAATGGCAATACTTTATATTGGTAGTGTCCATCTGGAGTCACAAATGCCGAAATTTCTTTTGCCCTTTCCGTTAGTGGAATTTGCCAAAATCCTTTCAGAAGGTCGAATTTGGTAACGTATTTGGCATTTCCAATTTTGTCGTTACAGTCATCAATTCTTGGTAATGGAAATGAATCTGTTTTTGTCACACTGTTCACCTTCCTATAATCAGTACACATTAGAAAAGTTTTATCCGGTTTCGGAACAAGTATACACGGTGAACTCCAATCACTCTTACTGGGCTCTATAAAATTATTCTCCAGTAAATACTGAATCTCCTTTTTCAAGTATTCCTGTTTGAGAGGGTTCATCCTGTATGGGTGTTGTTTTATGGGTTTTGAATCTACAATTTCAACGTCATGAAAAAATTTGTTTGTCCTTGTACGTACGTCTGGAAACAAGTGCTCATATTCATACAATAATTGTTTAAGTTCACCCTTTTCTTGTTGTAAATGAGAAAGTTTCTGGTCTAGATTTTCCATTATTTCCGAATTCCGAAGATTTGTTGTTCCAAGATCAGTAGAATCCGACTGAATTCCTTCACTCAAATCCTCAATTGGAGGGACAGGTAAAACTAAATTAATTGGATAATTTACTTGGCTATCTCTTTCAATATACTAGTATTCCATTAATTTATTTAGATCAGAGTACTATAATTATAATTTAACTCGTTCATTTTCTTCTTTACTTTGTAAGGGTCATACAATCTAAAGTGAAGAAAATTTTGAAGAATGAGCAAGAGAGAATGAACTCTATTACAGGACTCAAAAATTTTCTCAAGTAAAGTTTTGTGAAACCATAGTTTCACTTTTGACTTGAATTGCTGAGAGGCAAATTCAAGCATAACAAGCTGGAAAATTCCAGGTTTGAAATTTGACCTTTGATCTGATTGGACAGATTTTGGAAGGCCAATTTGAGCAAAAAAGTTTATCAAAGCTTTTACTATGTTTTTGTTTTTAATATTCCTCAAAGGAATTGCCTCTGGGAATCTTGTTGACGCACACATAATGGTCAACAAATATTGGTTGCCTGACTTGGTCTTTGGTAAGGGACCAACACAATCTACCATAATTCAACTGAATGGTTCGTCAAATGCAGGAATAGGTTGTAGATGAGCCTTAAGTATCTTTTGATTGGGTTTTCCTACCATTTGACAAGTATGACAAGATCTACAGAACTTACAAACATCACTTTTGATTTTTGGCCAATAAAAGTGAGTCAAGATCTTGTGACAAGTTTTATTTATCCCTAAATGACCAACCAGAGGAGTTTCATGGGCCAAACTAAGTATTTCCTGTCTGTAAGATTTTGGAACCACAATCTGATAGTTCACTGACCATTCGTTGCTGGCAGTTACCTCGGGAGGTCTCCATTTTCTGATAAGAATTCCATTTTTAATGAAGTAACAGACAGGTACTTCAGTGGCTTCAGTTTCACTAATGGCCCTCTGAAACAAACAGGAGATCTCAGGACCTTTTTCCTGTTCGACGACAAGTGATTGTCGTTTGTCACGCTGATTAGAAAAAAGAGAATGAGTATTTAAAGAGGATCACTGTGATCAATACCTTTTGATTGATCCAAATTAGAAGTGAAAGTGACCTCATCAAAAGCCTGACCAATACATGTGTCAGCTAAAGGAATATTTTCCTTATCAAAATCATTCTCAAGAGCTTTCTTTGCCATAGCTCTGGTAACTGCACAAGCTGGGTATAAATCAGTGTATTCATTTTCAATAGGATCAACTTTCTGATCCAAAGAAGGCTTGTCAGTTACAAGTAGATTAACCACAACCTTGACTCCAGCTAGATCGTTGCCTAACAACAAATTAATACCCTCAACGGGTAAAGTAGACACTATACCTACTGTCACAGGTCCTGAAGCTAAGTCTGATGACAAATTTACAGAATAGAGAGGAACATTAACAAAGCCGCACTCTGCTCGCTGAATGAGAACACTCTTATTAGAACAGGACTTCTCAGAAAAAGGCAAAATACCTGACACTAAAGGACTCTGAGAAGCTCCTGTATCCCTTAATTTTAATAGGGATAGGATTGGCCAAATCACCCAAGAGTAATATAGAACCCTTCGACATGAATGGTTCAAAATTCTCCATAACACAATCAGACTGGGGTTTTGAGACTTAACAAATGTATTGTTTTCAATACATGCCAATGACCTTGACCTCTTGTTAATAGAGCATTTGGGATAGGTCTGTCTTTATTCTGTTGCCTATATTTCAATTTGAAGCAATCAGAAATGACGTGTCCTTTTTTCTTGCAATAGGTACACGTAGGAATAGACAAGGATTTTGAATCAAGTTTATCAGAAGCTTGATCTTTAGAAGTTGTGTCAGATTGAGTTTTAGGAGGAGTCGTATTTGGCTGAAACACCTTTCTACCAGTAGGCTGCTGAGTGAATGGTTTGTCTACAACAGGAACTTTTATGAGTTAAAGAATAGTTGTCAGCAGCACGAGCAGCATTTTCCAAGGTTTTGATCTCATGCTCGTCAAGGTACATTCCAATGTCACTATGGACACAGTTCCTGAACTCTTCAAGTAATATGAGTTGTCTGAGACTTTCGTAATGTTTATTGACCTTTCTAGAAGAGCACCATCTATCAAATTGTTGTGCTTTTTCCCATGCAAATTCAACATAGGTCTGGTCAGTTGGTTTTCTAGAATTCCTGAATTTTTGCCGATAAGCCTCGGGGACTAACGCATAACCCTTCAAAATACAGTCCTTAACCACATCATAGTCAGCACTTTGCTCCAATGACAGTGAAATGTAAATATTACGAGCTCTACCAGTAAGTACACACTGCAATAATAGAATCCAGTACTACCTTGGCCTCTTGAAACTTTCAGCAACTTTTCAAAATAAGGAAAATATGTCTACTTTCTTTTCACTAAAAGGGGGCACTAACTTAATATTTCCTACAATGTCAAACTTTGAATTTGTATGTGAAGTGGAATCGTGCTTTTCCCTTGCCAGCGCCATTTTTTTCATTCTAATTTGAAATTCCCTTTCATCCTTCTCTCTTGTAATTGCATTTGTTCTTTTTGAAACTCCAATTGTAATTTTTCTTTCTGTAACTCCATTTGCTTATCTTTCTCCCTCTCTTCAAATTGTAATTGTTTATCTTTCCCTCTCTCGTGTTTGTCTCTCTCTCCTCCTTTTCAAATTGTAATTTCATTTGTTCTTTTTCTTTATCTTTCTGAAACTCGAGCTTCCTCAACTTTATTTCCATCTTGTATTTCATTTTTAGTTCCATTACCTTAATGTCAGAGTGTCAGACTTACTGACCGATGCCAAAACACTTCAAAACTATTTTTCCCCACCAAATATTGGATCAAATATTTTTAATTTCTTGTTTTGTCAAGGAAGCTTTTGCTTCAGAAAGTTCGCACTTTCTGGCAAATTCAAGCAACTAATCCTTGCTCAGACTATCCAACTGCTCCTGAATTTGATTAGAAAGAAATATTTCCACTTTTGCTGACATTGTGAATGAAAGCCTGTTGTTTTCACTATAGGTTTCAAACAAAATATAAAATAGTACTTAGGATTTGAAAACTAGGGGAATTTAAATTTCAAAAAACTATTTTCTGAAATATTTTAGCCAAATTCAAATATCCCAAAGACAAGCGTCCCCAATTTTCTTTTTGTTACGTATCGGCTTGTTCAAAAGTAACAAAAGAAAAGAGTGATTACAACAAACTTTGTAAGTTTTAACAAAAATAATTTTTTCCCTAGAAAACACGGTGAAAAGGTGAAAATATGAAATGGGACTTACGGTTTGTGAAGAAAATCCAAACATTTATCCTAGTACTGAAAAAATACAAGTCCTATCACTAAATAATTTTAACTGAATTCAGGTTCGAATCTTGATGAAGTTTCAAGATGGAGGACAATGACGTCAGATGAAGTCTTTACACAAATGTCCAGAATATCACGTTGAACCACAATTTGTACTGTTCTATTCCAATTTAGAATGAATTTCATTGAATGTCTTTGTCTTAAACCACTTGTGTAGTTCTCCAGGGAAAAATAAATTATTATTTAAAAAGTAGATGAACTCCTATAGCTGTCATCTATAACAAGACACATCTCAAACTCTAAAGATATAAAGAAAAATAAACTTTTTCCAGCACAAGAAAAATAATGCTTTCTTCTCAAGGTATAAGAACGACTCTGACTATTTCACAGGGACCTAAGTGTTTAAAAACCGAACTAAGACGTCATTTCATGCACACGCACGTAGAATGCGTGGTTATTTCGCAATAAACAATGCAATTTCACGTGGCCCAGGAAATGACTTTGGCAATAACTAATCATTTTCGCGTATTGTTTACTTAAATCGACAAACCATGGCATGCAAAGAAAATCGTGCTTACGCGAGTCATACTACGTTTTATATAAACATAATATCTCTTTCAAAATTATCAGATCGCGTGAACATAATCATCATCAAAATAATATACAATGATACAAAAATGAAATAAAAAGAATTCAAATTTTAACACACAAGTAATTAAACTACATGGTCGTAACACTACAGAAATCGGGTTGATCCACGGGTATCGCCGATCAACATCGGATTAATTCGTACACATGTGGAAAATGACAGGGTAACTCAGCTAGAGGGAGAAATTACATGTCGCATATTGTGATGCAACGTCGATATAATCTGGTTTTAATGGAAGGCAACGATATTTAGGAACAATATCTTTCAAGCTTTATTATTATTCAAACAGATGATTTGCCAAATAGGACTTTCTGTACGTAACGGCAGAATTGGGGCTTTAAGTTTGGGAAATGTAAAATGATTTGTACAAACAATTAGAAAGATTAACCAATTATAATCACAAATAGCAAGATAAATATACAAGGTAAAGATCTTTCAATTATGTAAAATGCATCTAAAATAAATGAAAGAGGTAATGCACAGTACATATGGATATAATGTGTTATCTATAACCCAAGAACTCAAACAGTCCAAGATTTTCTCAGATGGCACGTATCTATGTAATAGTGTTCAATTTAACGGCACTTTAGCACCATCTTAAGGTAACGTTTTTAAAAAATGTAAAAAGATAAAGAATCCAAAACTCTGTAAGCGTTAAGTAAGGCAAGAGATGGCATAAACGTAAAGATTTTATCAAATGTATATAAAATAACCGAAAAAGGTAACACAAGCAAAACTTTTAAATATTCCTAATATTTGTTGTAGAAACTTCATTTCCTTAAAGAAAAATCCAAGATTTCCTCGGATGATACATCTTCATACAGTGGTGCCGGAAGAATATCTTATTTTTGAAGTCAGTAAACTTTGATTAATCCGACAGGCAGCTACAACGCCGTACCATTCAATATGCAACGGTGTGGTCCAACAATATAATGGCTTGCTGAAACAGATGCTGCATCGTGTGTGGGGTGAGTGGCCGCAACGTTTGGACTGATATTTGAATGTGTTCCTTCTATTCACGTATCGTTAGATTCAATAGAAGAGCTTGGGGTTTTCATTGTTTGTATTACAGTTTTGCGTGAAATTGTTTAATTGTTATATGCTTTAATCTTCAAACGTCCAATCCTGTGCAAAATGAAATCTTCAAAAGGGACAAATTGCTAAAATCCCATCAATTTCCTTTATTGCGCGGTTGCTCTTAGAACCATCTTTCTCGGACCTCGCAGCGTGGCATTATCCATCTGACTGCATTGGTCAAGGACAGGTAACTCTAGTGGAAATTTCGCGAGTGTGCACCACCGTAAATGTAAACATTTGCCACGTAATTATGACTCGTGTGA
>JAECUM010015598.1:0-49458 GCA_016617855.1 Megalonaias nervosa | reverse complement strand
TGTCTTATATATAGAGATGGAATGTTCAGTGTGTGTGTGTGTGTGTGTGTGTGTGTGTGTGTGTGTGTGTGTGACAGAGAGTATAACTGTATCGATTATAATATGTTAAAATTATAAAACAAGCTAAATATGCAATTATATATTTTTTGTGCATTACAATTGATATATTAAAAAAATTAATTAATGGTTTGCCTTGCAGAGTGCTTCACCATTGCGTCTGCGTACCAGGGCAAAAAATCCACGACAAGATGGGGCATCAAGTGTCAGCGTTAGGATAGTCAGTCTCCACACCAACACGATGTGGAGTCATCGCATTTACCTGAACAAAATATTTCTTTGGCTAAAGATTACTGTCGCTCCCCAAGCTTTTATAGGCGACGACGAGAACCCTGGTGCTACACCGCCGATTCCAGCGTGCAATGGGAATTCTGTGGCATTCCATATTGTAGCAGAAAATGTACGAGAAACGAATGCATTTGTTTACTTGCTTTTATAAAACTTATTGTATTGTATCCGGCCTTGTCATGATCATATACATCTTATTTTTAAGGGTAGATATCCTGCGAAGGTTTCAATGAATGGATGTCCCAAACTTCAGTGTACAGTTAAAAGAGATTTTTAAAATAACTTCTTTTACAGCAGCAATCTGACTGTTCCCCTCACGGAGGCGTTGTAGATCTCCGAATACATCCTTTTCAAATGATGTTTTCAATATGTCTTTCCGATCGACAATGCTATTCAAGAATGTCCGGATTATCTGACAAACATTTTGCTGCAGACAATTTGATCTCTGAGACTGTCATCATCAAAGACGTTTCGTTTGGAGAGTACGCCATCTCCAATAGCATTGATATATGTGGGGAATAAAATGAGATGAAGAGAGCACTGTGCCCTTGCGGAAATTCTGACATGCCATGAGTAGTATTTGAACTTTAGTCATTCTACGATAAGATTATGATCACAACACTCTTTTATCTACAAGGATAATTGTTTCTTTCAGCGGAAAATGACCTCGGATTGCCAAAATCGTTAACCAATGCAAAACCACGCTTAAGCTATACGAGTCTTGGAGGAAGGGCTAGTTATATGTGTCTCACATTGTCCGGTTCCTCGTAGAATAGCTATTGCCCTGTGAGCGAATGCACAAAAGCTGGGTGGTCTGCTTTTTCTATCTCGTGCGGAGGTAAGACAGAGAAATTTTAGATCATCTATCAAACATCGAATATGTGTATGTCTCGGTTTCTTTAATCTCCGTAGTAAGGGTATATACAATTGAGGAGACAAAAGTGCAATATGTATTGCGGGATGCAAGAAAGCCAGTAAATTGATATTTCGGCAGGCAGCTAGATAGACCAAACTAGTTTTCTATGCCATATTCTGATTATGTTCTGCAATTTCTGGCAGTTGGTCAACTTGGTACTCTAGCAGGTGGGTAAAGTAGATAGACATATTGGTATCTTGGTCCGTAGGTGAGCATATTGTTTAGTCCAAACTCTAGAAGTTTGTATCTATTTGTTTCTTTTGTCTATATTTGTTTCATTTGCCTATCAAAATGGACGACAGTCATTATATCCTAACACCCCAGATATATATTTGAAACACAAATTATAGATCTACCCCTTCCGATTGTAGCATTGGTGTTGAAAATATTGCATTCCTGTCTTTAGGCCTTTAAAATGTATTCACTGGATGTCAATCATTCTTCCCGTATCACCGCCATTACTAAAGATAGAAAGCCTTGAAACAACCGCTTCTCATAAACAGCTAAACAGACTTCGACAAGTTATGCAGAATGCAACACTTGGCATCCAGATCTTTCACATTCAGCCGAAGCCTTTCCGCAATGACAATAAAACCATTCAACATAATTTGAACCATTTTTACACAAAATATTCTGGTACGAAAAAGCTATTAAGTTCACACAAAAGGTGTTAATATGCCATTAAATGTGTCCGCTGTCTCCAAATATATAAACTCTTTTAATAATATCTTCTAGACAATCGTTTTCCACTAATTGGACCAACCTTGATACAAATCATTCAACATTGAATATCCTAAACGTTGTTCCAAATGAAGCCGTTTCGCCATAAAATATGCTCACTTCTCTTAAACGCAGAAAACATTTACAGAACGTGACATAAAACATCGCTTAAGAAACGTTGACCAACATTTTCAGAGCGTCATGATATACAGGCGTTCAGTCTTGGTCAAAATAATAACGTCCTACCAGCAAGTACTGATAAAGATATAAAAGGAAGAGAAACATTGAAAGACTTATTTTCATGTTATGTGCCATCTACATCGCTTAAGATATGTATATAGAAAGAGCTTGCATGAGTCAGGTTTCATTGCATATTGCTCTTTCATTTGACTAAAAAGCTGAATATGTCTGTCACCAATGGAACGAAAGGTAATCAGTTTTTATTGGTCATAGCTTCGATCCAAAAGTCAAATATTTGCTCAGACATCTTGGAAGCCTCCAGTCCGTGTTGGAAACATTTTGGAAGACAATATATGCTGCAATAACCACTGATTTCTGGTCAAAGTTTACTTTTCTAATCATAAAGAATGGCGACGAAGTTTGAAAACAATATCATTCCCAACGGAGCGTATTTTGTAAAACTTCCATTTCGTTGCAGAACATGATTGCTTCAGAAACAATCAGAAATACATAGGAAAGCGAAACTGTACCTCATCTGGGCGCATTTGTCAGGAGTGGGTATCGACGGTAAGTTGCAATGTCTTCGCGCCGAAGATATAAAGATATTTCTGAACATGTCCTTTCTATTTTCCTCTGCGTCCATAGTACAATTGTATTAACTTCAATCGATGTGACCTAATCTGATTCTAGATTTTAAAACTTGATGCAGAAAAAGAACACGAAAGTTGAGAGCAACGAAATGATCTGTTTAAAAAGCTACCTGTTACAAACCGGTTTTTCAAATAATCTAGATCTTATATTTAAACAACCTTCCAATATTCAGTTTAGAATTAAGAGGTGTCACTCGTTAATACAATCAACAAAGTCTCTCGTAATTCCGTTCTTTTCGGCTGTTGTTCAAAAATAGTGATGTGATTCATTTGACAAATTCTGTTAGTTTCTAATCTAATAGCAACACGATTTGCACATGGCACAACAATTGATTCGAGAGGTAACGAAGAGAGGCATGACCGTTTTATAAAGCGTATATGAGAAGAAAAAGCGTAAATTACATACAAATAAGACTCGCATGAATATTGGTGAGCAGCTAGTGCGCTGGAATACTTGAAGGGAGAACGTTTGCAGAAGATAATTAGTAATAGCGTTGTGTTGCCTTCTTATCACATAGTCGCTACACATTATTTATAGTGTGCAGTTTACTATTTTTGATATAACGCGTGAACATATCACTTTTTGCGAGTCTGATTGGTCAAAATAAACCCATGCATTTCTTGCGTAGTATTCTATTTATTGATTGACTGATTGGCTGCGATCGTGGGAAAATTTCATTACCCCGCATAATGGAACTTTTTGCTTTAACAATTACTACTGAGATTATGGCAGCCAGTTGCTCTTATCGAGTGCACAAAAGCAATGGTGACAAATCACGTCTGTCTGAATATGACGAATTTATTCTCAGATGGGCTCATTACATCATGCATATATAATCATGTGCTGTAAAATGGCTTAAACCCCAAACAACAACAACAACAACAAATAAAACTAATGGAATTAGTCAATTGATAGCGTGTGTGTGTACAAATCGGTTTAGATATTCCTGTAACATAGAATCCACCCTATATACAAAAGCGATTTAAATGTTAACTTATAGAAGTAAATAAACACACCACTGTTCACAGAAGAATGTGGACATATACCGCCCTCCAAACTGAAAGAACGTTTGCCAACCACAACCTGTTAGCTCTTATTATGATATACATTTCCGAATGTCTTCTATTGTCATCAGTTCCAAATTGAAAATGCCACTCAAGTTTATAATATCATAATAATGCAAGAGATTGTGACCGTTCGACTCTTCGACTCTTAATGAGTCTTTTTCAAAGGCATATACAAAGCATACGCAAAGCAAAGAAATAAAACACAAAAAAATGTTGTGTTTGCAAAGCTCTACATGGCTGTTTCTACAACTATTCCCAGTTTCTACAACAGGTTCTACAACTGTTGCAAACACAACAGTTTTTGCGTTTTATTTGTTTGTTTTTTCCGATGTTTTGTACATGCCTTTGAAAAAGACTCATTAAGAGTCGAAAGCGCTCAGGCTAGTTAGATACTAGTTTTGCACTGTTCGTCGTCAGTTTATTGCATATATATATATATATATATATATATATATATATATATATATATATATATATATATATATATATATATATATATCACCCGTTGTTTCCCGTTCCGTAAAATTGTACCTGAGAGAACATGATGATACAAATAGCAGTGAAAATTTACATTAATACAATAAAATAATGGATAAAGAAACATAACTATGGAGAAAAGAAAGATGGGAAAGTGACTCATGAGCGCTACACATTCTGAGAATTTTGAGAGAGAGAGAGAGAGAGAGAGAGAGAGAGAGAGAGAGAGAGAGAGATATGTCCTTGTAAAACTGACAACTCGCTGTTTCATCCTCATTTAGGTCCTTCTTTGCTTAACCTTAAAGTCTCCCTTACACTTTTAAAGGCATGGTATTGCCCTATGGATAAGTCTACCTTACACTTTTATAGGCATGGTATTGCCCTATGGATAAGTCTACTTACACTTTTATAGGCATAATAATACTGTATGAATAAGTCTCTCCTACAATGTTGTAGGCATAGCATTGCACTATAGTAAGCTTCTCTTACACTTTCAAAGGCATAGTATTGACCTATAGATAAGTCTCTCTTACACTTTTATAGGCATAATGTTACTGTCTGCATAAGTCTCTTCTACAATTTTTATAGGCACATAATTGCCATATGGTAATTCTCTTTAACACTTTTATGGGCATGGTATTGCCCTATGGATAAGTCTTTCTTACACTTTTGAAGGAATAATATTACTGTATGGATAAGTCTCTCGTTCAATGTTTATAGGCATAGCATCGCCCTATGGTAAGTCTCTCTTACACTTTTAAAGACATAGTATTGACCTATGGAAGGTCTCTCTTACACCTTTAAAGGCATAGTATTGCCCTATGGATAAGTCTCTCTTACACTTTATAGTCGTAGTATTGCCCTATGGTAATCCTCTCTTACACTTTTAAAGGTATAGTATTGCCCTACCGATCAGACTCTCTTACACTTTTGTAGGCATATTATTGCCCTATGGTAATCCTCTCTTAAAATTTTAAAGGGATAGTATTGCCCTATGGTAAGTCTCTCCTACACCTTTAAAGGCATATTATTGCCCTATGGATACGTCTCTTACACTTTATTGGCATAATATTATTGTATTGCCCTATGGTAAGCCTCTCACACACTTGTATAGGCATGATACTACTGTATTGATAAGTCTCTTGTATAATGTTTATAGTCTATGGATAAGTCTCTCCTACAATGTTTACAGGCATAGCATTGCCCTATGGTAAGCCTCTCGTACACTTTTAAAGGCATAGTATTGCTCTATGGTAAGTCTCTCGAATACTTTTAAATGCATAGTATTGTTCTATGGTAAGTCTCTCGTATACTTTTAAGGGCATAGCAGTATCCTATGGATAGGTCTCTCTTACACTTGTATAGGCATATTATTGCCCTATGGATAAGTCTCTCTTACACTTTTATAGGCATACTATTGCCCTATGGATAAGTCTCTCTTACACTTTTATAGGCATAGTATTGCCCTATTAATAAGTCTCTCTTACACTTTTATAGGCATAATATTACTGTATGGATAGGTCTCTCCTACCAAGTTCACAGGCATAGCATTGCCCTATGGTAAGCCTGTCGTACACTTTTAAAGGTATATTATTGCCCTATGGTAATTTTCTCGTATACTTTTAAAGGTATTTTATTGCCCTATGGATAGGTATCTCTTACACTTCTAAAGGCATAGCATTACCCTATGGTAAGCCTCTATTACACTTTTAAAGGCATATAATTCCCCTATGGTAAGTCTCTCCTACACTTTTAAAGGTATAGTATTAACCTGTGGATAAGTCTCTATTATACTTTTGTAGGCATAGTACTGCCTATGGTAAGCCTCTATTACACTTTTAAAGGTACAGTATTGCCCTATGGATAGGTGAGATTATTGTAGTGTTTTGCAATATCTTTTTGAAAAGATCAAATCGTAAACAGTCGAACAAGGTAGATGGAAAATAATTTATCTGGGAAATTCTTGCCTGTAATGGACACTAATACGTTACCGGTGTACGGGGACACGTTCAGTTTAAACATATATTATTTAATAAATTTGTAGTTTGAGATTACATGAGGGACGATAAAGACTGTATAAGATTAGAACGAGCCAATGGCCAATAATATTCTTCCCCTTTTAAGGGACAAAATTGTTAATATATATGAATATATGGCGGTTGTTTTTTAGTTTAAATGATTAAAAACTAAATTATTTAATAGTCAAAGTGAAGAGTCTATTGTTAAGCGTCAGCATTTAGCCATGGTATATAAAGCAGGACTTTGAACAATGAGAAAATGGGTGAAAGACGAGAATAAAGACAAGGGAGAAGTTACAAAAGTTCTCTATTAAAATGTGTCAGATATTATGAAGAAAGTTAAGAAAATGGGAGAAAGAAGGGGTGGGTGGGGTGAAAAATAAATAAATAAATGAATGAATAAATAAATAAATAAATAAATAAATAAATCAAAAGGAGCAAAAATGCGAGATTAAAGGTGAACAGTGCTTCTTTCTAGAGCGAGTCACTGCGGAGGCGATGGCGATCATTTGGAAAAGTAGAGGAAATTGCTTTTTGCAGCTGTTCATGACACGTGGAAGTGCATGTTTGATTATAACATATGCGATTAAGTAAATCTTTTTGACTTTTCCGTAAATTTATGAACGGCATCGAAAATACGAATGTTTACATCATGCGGAAGCGGTGTATCACAGTACAAGAAGGTATTTAATGTTAATTACCATATGGTGTAAGTGACTGAAACAGTATGATTCGTTGTTCTTGTCAATAAACGCAAGAAATAGAACTGCTCTGTACTTTCTACAGATCCCATCGACATACAGGTGATCCGATTATATTCTTGTGAGTAAATCTTGATTAAGTGAACTGCAATTTGTTCTAAGTCAGGCACTAATAATTTGAAATATTTCCTTCTACCCCAACAAAAGTCTCTGGGAACGTAGGTATCGCTAGTATTTAATGTGCGTTTGAAGATGTTAATGGAGTCTATTTGACGTCTCAGTATATAAGGTATTCTATTCTTGAACGGCCGAAGGAAGAAAAGAGTTGTAATAAAGACTTATCCTAGCCTGTACAAACTGGAAATCGTTACGTAAGTCATAGCGAGTAACATTACAAACAACTCGTGGAATTAGATACATAAGATAAGGACGGCTCGAACCAGTTGTCATTTTTTTACAAGACTGGAAGTTTGCGGTCTAGAGCTTCAGTAAATACTAATTTTGTTGCACTAGTCACAGTTTTGGCTGCCTCATTTTGTATTTGTTTAGTTCTCTTTTCTCGAATAAGGTGCAGTTGTCCTAAACCATGTTACCATATTCCAGAAAGGGTCATGTAAAAGATATGAACACAATTTCTAAAGATTTACTGTCCGCCTGGAATTTGAGTTTAAGCATTACATTAAGTTTTGACCATGTCTTTTCTTTTACATAGTCTATTTATTTGTGACATGAACAGCCATTTGAGAGAAAACTCCAATATGCCTGAGCGTGTCAGTTTCCTTAATTCCTTGCTTGAGCATACATAGTGGTTTATGGAAGGGCTTATTAATTTTTCTTGAAATTGTCAGGAATTCATTTTTAGAATAGTTGAAAGATACAAGCCAATTATTTGCCCACTAAGAATTTATTTCCAAGTGGAGCTGAGGTTATGAGCGGTTACGATGGGATTATGTATGATTAGAAAGATACCTGTATCATCTGAGAATAAACTTATATTGGAGTCCATATCATACACTATATTATTTATGTATATCAATAAAATTAAGGGTACTGAAACAGATCCTTGGGCCACACCAATTCTAATACACCTCCATTCTCAAATCACTCGTTGTCTTCTGCTTTTGAGATAGCTAGATAACAATTTCAATGGTTTTGATACTAAAAACTTCAATTTATGAACGGGTTTTTATGCCACACTCCGTCAAAAGTTTTCTTTGTGTCGCAAGGCACAACCCCAATTTCCTAACCAGCATCTGTTCAGGTGTTCATAGAGGTATGCTAACTGATTAACTGTAGAATACCAGACTGTAAAGGTTTAAGAATGTTATTTTCACGGATGTAATTGAATATGTGTTTAAAAATCAGTCATTCAAAATCTTTGCCAGCAGTATTGAGAACCATTGCAAATGTCTGGAAGGGTTGATTCTCTAGTGTAAGAGACTGGTTGAAAAGTGAACAAGGCGGATGTGAGAGTTCAATATACGGCTCACGCATAATACAGTTAGCTATACAATCAGGTTAAGAATCCTTACCAAGATGAAGGTTTTTGAAAACAATTTGTACTTCGTCAGGTGTTAGTTTTACAGAATTTAAGCTTAAATCTGTGTGTAAAGGTAAATCTAAAGTTTTATATTTGTTTCGTCTAATACAGTTTGCTCTATAAAAACCATAAATAAAACTTCATCAGTAATTATCCAACCACTATGTTGAAGGCATGGAATACAGTGTTTTCGATGAGGACAGATAATACATTAAGATCTGACCACAAGTCTTTGGATGATGCATTGAGTGATTTCAGTTTCTGAGCTAATTTATCAGTATTTAGATACTTTCTTTTGAAATCATTCAGGGAATAAACAAACCTAGTAATGGCATATTACAAAATATTATCGTTCATTATGGGATTCTCTTTAGAAACGTCTTGGGAGTCAGAAGAGCTGTATACTTTAGAAGTGGATGAAAATAAATGATATATTAAAATTATATGAAGTGTTAAAGGAAATGGGATAAAAACATATCACAGTAATTTAAGATTAGTTTTTTTTTTGTGCGAGCTCATATCAGGTTCATATTTATCATCTCATACAGCACTCTGGAAATAAAATTTCCTTTTCTATCAGTAGGTAGCATTTGGTAGTTTAAGCGAGAGTATAATATACCACTTTCTTGCTTTCTACACCAACCCACTTGTATGGGAATACTACACGTTTTAAAAGAAGAAAAAAAAGAAAAAAGTTGTAGCGAAAGTGTCGTATAGTACCCTTTACACCATCAGCAAATATGGCGATAAGACAACGCTAAAAATAAAAATGTATAGTGAGAGTATAATGTAATTATTCTACATCAATACTAAAATAAAAATTAAAAATTAAAAATCTAGTAAAAAATATGTGTAAACAAAATATATTTTGTTTTGAAATGTCAGATACATATATCATTTGTTAGAGAATAATTATAGATGATGGTTTAGTTTTGGGAAGTTTGAGGAATGAGAAATTCAAAGTAACCAGACCAGTATATGGTGGATTTTTTGTTCAAGTTATCAAAATAATTGATGTCGACATTTTGTAAGAATAATAAGGAAAAACGCATACGGTGATAGAATTAGACGCTTAATAACTGGTACTGGTTGATTATGTATCTACGTTGAGACAGAAATACGTTCACAATGACGTAATTATAACATCGAGTTCGATGACGCTAGTGACTATGCAATGGATAACATATTTAATTATCCCACAGTTGAATAAGAAAATTCCTAGACGTTTCAAGGATGAGTTAAATTTTGTTTCAGTTTTGGGAGTTCTCTGGGTTGGGGTCAACGTTATTAATATAGATCTGATAAAGATTACAAATAAGTCTTGTGAAGGAAGAAAAATACGTAATGAAAAAGAATTGAAATTAGAAATATACAAAGACTGTTTCTTAAATAACAAAAAGTCACCACGAGATGCTAAGCCTGGGTTTTTCAAGTTTTACCTTATTTTCTTGTTGAGTAGGCATGTTGGGATGAATAGAGAGATCGGGGTGATCAGATGCATTTAGAGCAAAATCATTGTTCAACTTGTTTACAGCATGAGTCATAAAACCTTGACCTATAAGTTTTCATTGAACTAATAGGAGATATAGGGGATTGTCGCCTTTTCTTTAAATGAAGTCTGTAAGTTTTCTATGTATATCTTCTACAGCTTTATCTTGGCTAATTTAATCTTCATCTGTTCAATTAAGATCAAATAACAGGAACTGCTAGTTGCTTGACCTTTTGATGCTGCTCTTCCAATAAATACTCCTGCTGCTGCCATTTTGTTTTGATTATCTAGCGATACATAACAAACAGTTTGATCAGCAAGAGTTATTGTACGTCATTGTTGTATATAAGCGTAACAAATTTTGCTACTGCTGCCAGGTTTTAATTCAAACCCAGAATTGATATCATATAATCATCGTATCATTCAAAATATTAAATGTTGTCTAATTCTTGATAGAAATAAAGTTCTCCTAATGAAGTTGAACCAAGTCCATTTTTTCAGTAGTAATTAGTAAACGCAACAATGGTTGTTTATCTTTAACCAAATGTAAAAATCAACACAACAATCCAAAAGTAGTTTAGATTCAACAAGCATATTCAAACAAAGCCCGAGTTTTACTTGAAAATCATACTGCTAAAAAGTATTTATAGTGTGTAACTTGTGTTCAGTAACACGTAACAGGGCGAGTCGTAAGTTGTGGCTAATATTTAGAGTCCTTGATTCTGATGTAAAAAAAGAACTGAGAACCCCTTCGTTACCTTTTATTCTGTAAATAATCACTTGGATTGACTCTGGTCTAGTCTTGCACGTAAATTAATATCGGCAAGGATTTCTTCACTTGGTACAATGAAACAGATTGTAAAGCAATCTATTTTCGAGCATTAGCTTAGTTTTTTCCTCCTTAACCCCCTTTTTATTGCTATCTAATTCCTCTTTCATGTTCTATTATACGTTTTTAAATCAGTTAATTCTTTATTTAACACTTTTAGGTTCTAGTCTAATTTGCCATTACTACTTGAACACAGTTATATTAGTAACCAGTTGTGTATAACATATTTTTCTGGTTTTAGATTGATCAACTTCAGCATATAATTTGTTGCAAATTTAATAAATAAAAAATTCTTGTTTAGTTTTTATCCTTCATCTCCAATCTGTAAAAGATAATAGTAAACTGTCTCCATGGCTTTTGTTGTATTTTTTAAAGCATTAAATTTGATTTTTGTTGTCCTTTTTTCTTTTTGATTATCCCTGTCAAATCATTCTTCTTCTACAACTCTGTTTTATTATTAATGCCAGGTGATATATCCTTGTCCAAGTAAGTAATTTTTGTGCTAAATTCATTCATGACATTTCAATTTCTTGGTAATTTTGTTAGCTTTCATTATTTAAATCTATCTGTAATTGTTCCAACACTGATCGTAAAGCGTCATTGTCTTTCACAGATCCTGTTGTTTTCCGTTTCAGTATGTAAAGCATCTCTCTCACTGTTTATCATCTGCTTAATTGGGTGGATACATTGTTTGAGGTGAAGTATTTCACTCAACCTTTCTGTTACTGTAAGTAATACTTGAATAACATTATACAATATGTTGATTCATTATTTGAACAAGTCATTTAATATCCATTTATGACATATTAAGATGTTCCTATAGTGCTGGGATTTTCTAGGTTCCTTCACCGCCACCCTGATTAATAGCTGTTAATTTATTTGTAACTCCTTCCTTTGGTGTTTTGACATCTTTAAAGTTATTATCTTACAAGGTCTTACACATTTGGGTATCAGGAAGTCTTTATACAAAGAGACAAGCAGCTGCATCAGTTTATTTAACATGATAATGCAGTTTGTGATACGATTATTGTTGATGTTGAAGTCAATGTTAATTGTGTTGACACAGTCACTTCTTCTGTTTTTTTTTAATGTTGAAAGATATGAACTCATTTGGATCTCTCAGAGAGGAGACAATTGTATTATTTACTTGACATTAAAAGCCAATGTCATGTCAAGTGCATACAGTGAAATCTATCTCTGTATTGAAATAGATATTTTACTTTTTGATTGTCAGTTGTGTTCGTAAAATAGATTTTTGCTCAAGCAGTCAACCAGACTGTGTCAGCGGTCCACGATCATACTTTGAGCTGCGCTATCAATTGTAATATAGTTTTCCATTTATTTGTCTGAAATGGATTAAAAAGTGTATGCTTATATGCGTGTATAGACAAAAATCATAAGGCCATTTACCGAAAGTTTTTATTTTTTTAAATAGTATAATTTCCTGTAAGTTTGTATAGTTTCTCTTTCTCTTTTACGTTCCCCCTTCTCCAAATAGATCGTTTATCTTCTTTACATTTAAATGAGTTGAAATCTCCGAAGTTGGACTCTGTCCACCCACTGTCATCATGTTTTGTCATATTTTTCGATATCGTGGCTTTGTAAAGTATTTCATTTTATATGTTATACTTGTTAATTATTAACATAAATTCGTCTACATCGATTTCTTTATGACTGCTATCGTTGGATGCGAGGTTGTCAATACTGTTTGACTTGCAGTTCACAGAAGTATTTCATCACGTCTTACTATACATGTAATATTGTAAATCAATAGCTCCTAAGTAGCTTTTGCGACAATACCTACCAGTACTGTACTAACACAAACAACAGCTGAAGGAACAGTGATGCCTCTAACTATTCCAGCTAAACCCATCCCCGCCGCACAAGTACCAATACCACCCGAAACTGTTTTCATTCAAGCCTCCACCTAATCTTGTATTCAGTTTTCATCCCCGCCTCCACTCAGTATTTATATTCAATTTCGTATTTTCTTCTAACAGCGGTGTTATTGACTTTTTTTGTTTATGATTCAAGACCACTCCGGTGGCCTAGTGGTTAGAGCGTCCACCTCGGATGCGGGAGGTCGTGGGTTCGATCCCCCACTGAGTCATACCAAAGACTTACAAAAATGGTACTAACAGCTGCCTCGCTTGGCGTTCAGCATTAAGAGGTTAGTGTTAGGACTGGTCGGCCTGGTGTCAGGATAATGTGACTGGGTGGGACATCATGCTACATGTCTGCGGCATGATGCCCCAGTGTTAGAAATCACTATAAACTGCCACACTGCAGACATCGTAGCGATATGACTGAAATTTTTTTAAAAGCTACGTTAAAAATCCAAATCACACACACACACACACACACACACACACACACACACACACTTATGATTCAAAGTTTGAGTTTTAGGTTTGGGAGTAGATCCTAACCTTGCATTCCATTTCATTTTTACTTTGTTTCCCTTCCTTTTAATTTAGGAGGACATTTAGAAAGATAGCTTAACAATATTTCATTAGAGTTGAAAGTTTGCTTTCAAATAATGGTTCAATGTTGCTTTAAGGAGCGATAATTTATATCGAAATTTAGTTGGGTGAATGAAAGCAGTGGATACATACGTCCACATAGGCTAAAAGAGAAATTAACTTTTGCAGAACATGCATCTCATAGAATTGTGTGTAAGAAACTACCTTTCTATTTGATATGAAAGAAAATATTAGTGACTATAGCGCTACGTGGGGATGTATAGTTTATCCCTGTCCATTTAGAAATACTGGTTTAGTTTACTAGCTGCAGCACGCGTCAAGTACCTGTAATGGTGGTGGTGTTGGTGCTTATTCTCTCTGTATCGCCAAAATGCAAAAGAGTCTTGCCAGGAAGCTATCCACTTTACGGAATCAATCTTCAGTGTTAGATGCGTATGAAATGTAATACTTGATTTTTCTTGCTATCCGTTACATGTGATGAAATTATTTAATATGTTAAATGTTGAGAAAGTTATTCTAAATGTCTTATAAGTCACACCTACGTTACATAACTTCATGCTGTCGGATACAATATAGTCAGTTCCAAGTTTTATATTTCATAGCTAAACAGACAAGTTGAATTCATACAAGTTTTTATAATCCGATGCATTATTCTTGTCGGAGAAAGAGTCAGGCATGCACTTTGTTATTACAACAATACCTCATGCAGATGTTCTTATGAAAGAATTCAATGTGGAACGAAGTCAGTTCGTGTGTACGCACGCGTAATTTATATCAATATCATTGTATTCGCGCTTAAAAGTTACTCATTTAGTAAATGGCACAGTTATTGCACTTTTAGATGTCACGGAGAGTCGTCGAACACTGTGGAGTTGTGTAACTCGGATACTGCAGTCAATAGAGAAGTCTTTCTTTGAGGAACGATACTGGTTAACACAGTGTGGGTCAATGGGTCTGCTGTCTTTGAGGGATCTTTGCTGTGGATTGGAAATATCTTGTTATCATCGTCTGGATGCCAGGAAATAAACATTATCATCTATGTTTATCCGTGTTGATGTATCTCTGTGCGTGTTTGTGTGTGGTATGGCTTGGTGTAGTTTCTCTTAGTTTCATCTAAAACAGCTTCGCTCCCTCTGCCTTCAAATAGTTCACACAGATTTACAAATATATCAAATTCAGACGGAGCGATGTGATTAAAATTGTTAAAACTATGTTAAAAATAAAAAACCTACACAAAACACGAATATATCAAATTCATTTTCAAATTTTTATTATTCTCTATTTTATTATTTGGCTTCTGTCAAGCCAGCTTTGAACCTATCTAAATTATATTTAAATTGCATCAGACGGTCTTGCTGGTGAGTATTTCAGTTTATTTTGATTTCAGTTTCTTCCTTACCTTTTGATCTGTTGAATTTTTAACCACTTCCAATAATGTTTTTTTTTTTTTAGATTTACGACTAAGTAGTCAAAAGTCAGTTAATTCCTATCTGCTAACGTCGACAATATGTTTCCCATGAGCCCGTCTAAAAGGCAATTCTTGAACTCTCGTATGTAATTTTTTCTGCGTGTCCTGAAACTTTTCAAAGACATACTCCCATGCTTGCGCGCGATTAAGGCAGAACAAATGCTTTTAATCTTTGACGCATACAAATGTTCTGAGTACTGTGTTCCGTCTGGCCTAAGCAGTAAGTTTCTTCGTTAAATGCCCGTCAAAATGGGACTGTATTTCATGAAAGATAAAGAAAAGTGACTCATATTTAGTTGTACTTTAAAATTTAATGTGACAACCCCACTCTGGTATTAAAATTCTCCGTAACCAAGCTCTGTATTTGGCTGAACAAAATGTTGCTCTACATTAATCCAGAAAGATTTTTTTGGGGTTGACTCAATAATGACTGTTGTGACTAAGCACACATCACCAGCGCGTACATTTTCTTGATTTGTCAGGTCGGTATATCTTAGTCAGTTTGTGTTTTACATTTGAATTTTTTTTTTATTGTCCTGAAGTAACATTGTATCTTATCGATAGTTGATTAATGCAAACAATTTTACTGCGCATGGGCGCCATAATGTTTTATTATTATTTTAGCGTTGTCGTATCTGTATACAAGCTGTTCAGGCTTCCACTGTAATTAATAATGTTATTTAATTAATATATTACTACATTATTTTACTCATATCTATGATTCTCATATGATTTATACGGATTGCTCTGAAACGTTTCTAACCTTGTACATTTTCTCATATTTATATTTTTTTCCTTACGATGTTAAAAATACAGGAAAGCAAGAACGAAGTAACAGTAAACGAAAATTTGAGAGTTTCTTCATTTCTATCAGATTTATTTAATCTGTAAGGCACAATACATTTACTTGAACAATCCCACCTGTGTATTTGTGTTTCGTCGGACGAGATATCATTTACATGTGTCATCTCATCACATAATTGGTCAGATTTCGGTCGTAGTATCATTGTAATAACACTTCGAGTACTTAGAATATTGTGGAACACGCAGTATTAAAATATTTGTTTGATGTTCCTTTCGAACCACTCTTCCAGATAAGTATATCTCATTAAAAAATGAAACGAAAGGGCACAATTTTTCAGGTCCAGTTCTAATTGCAGGCAAAGCCACTAATGCTGTACCAACGGGAAAGAAAAGGAAAGCAAATGAGGGATTACTTTTCTTATGCCGGTGACTGATATCGTTATGGAGAATGTGCCTCATTGAAAGGTCATTTCAATAATACATTCCTACCGTATAAATATCCAGCGATTCATAATATAAAATACAAAATTCAATTACTCTTACCGAAATGCAAATATCACGCATCGCCAGTGGTACAGTAAAGAACAAATTACTATAAACGGACAGGTCACTGTACGATGAAAGATGATCGGATGCGATTCCAAGGTAGATACCAAGGGAAGATGCCACTGTACAATATACAAGGCTTGATATGATTCCAAGGTAATGTTCTATTGCATGACAAAACAAATAATTGGATGTCTTCGAACTCTACCGAAATCCTCAGATGTGCATCATATATTAACAAGGATTCCAAAATTATTACACGTCAATATAAAATTTTGTATCGACATTCCAAATCTATACCGATGCACATCGCAGTAATTACGAGCATATTTAAAACATTTTTCCTCCATACATACCATGTTTAACAAAATCAAAAGTTCAGAGTGAAAATATACGAGACTCATTTCAGCAGAGTTGATTTAAAATGCGTAAGATTCCATGCTTTCATGCCAGGCTACTCTTTTTTTTATTAATTGTACTCTTCAAAACTGCAACTGGAAAACTACTGATTTCAAATGTTCTTCCTTCCAGGCCAGCTCTTAAATATGACCTTGCCATTGATAAAATTGTCTTGTCTTCATGTAATCTAGCACTTTGCTAAAACTATTTTCTTTTCTTGGCATGTGTCGAGCACTACATTAAATCTTTCAAACGAACTTTAAATCTTCGATGAACATCCTTTCATGTCTTTAGTTTGATATTTTCATGGTTTATGTGCAAAATGCGGATGAGCAAAGCTATAGGAGTATAACAAGTTCTTTATGTTATCATAAATCACGTGCTTTATATGTATATATAGTTGTTTTGCTAACCATAAAGGAGAGTAAATTACCCGTAGATTCAAACTTTCAATTAAACTTTATAAATTACTAAACTCTTCGATGGTTCTAAAACCGTGCTCTTTCAATCGTCAATCGAATGGTGCGAAGAGTATCGTCAAAGGTCAACGATTGCATCACACTTTACACAAGCAATTCACTTTTATTGAGATAGATATCAAGTTTACAATAAGCTAGATCTCTATCGGTGTTCGATGGTGCCATGCAATATATCACGACATAAAGGGCTTACACCTGTGTGTACATAGGAAATATGTCTTGCATTTCATGAATTTATAATATTAGATCATATCGAAATAAAAGGCTAGTCATCATAAGTAATTTAGACAGACATGTTTATAGTACCTTGAAACCTTTGTTTGAATGTTTGAAACATTTACGAATGGAACATTTTGCTTTAAAAAATAAATTCTTATACATTAAAACAAACTATAAATTAGAAATAAGTTGTCCTTCCACGTTTAAAGATTGTCAGTCTGTGTATCTATCTTTACCTGCATAGATATAAAGTGATGGATGGTGTTCTTATTTTCTATTGCCGACACATTTTTACCTCAACCCACTAGTGCTGCACTACACCACTGATACAGAAGTCATATGTTCCATCAATCCACAAGTACTGCACTACTCCGCTGATACAGAAGTCACATGTTACATCAATCTATTTGTATTGCAATATACCGTTGATAAAGAAGTCACATATTACACCGATCCACTTTTATTGTAATACACCGTTGATACAGAAGTCCAATGTTACAACAGTCCATTAGTATTGTAATACACTGCTGATACAGATGTCAAATGTTGTCACAATGAGTAGTTGCAATTCATCTTTTCTCAAGGAGACTAACTGTACTTGGATGGATTTGAAGTAACGATCTTCACTTAGATGACATTGTAAAAGCTTATTGGTTTCACTAAAGATTTCTAAAATGTGAAATAATACCCGGGACTTAGGAAATTCCAAAAACAAGGTGAATCTAAAATTCAAGAACAAAGTTTTCTGGAATATTTATGAGAAATTCGTATCCCAAGGACGAGCGCCGAATTTTCTATTACGACTCTATGGTCTTAGATAAGTAATAGAAAAGAGTGAAAAGCAGTACCCTTAGTAAAATTCAACAAATAATTTATTTCCGTAGAATACAAAGTATAAATAAAGAAAAGAATTTACGGTATTTCCAATTAATACCAAAATAAGCATAGAATTACAGACACACGTCCTAATAATAAAAGTTCTGAATACATTTTAGTGGTAGTCCAAATTAAATCCAAAGCTGAAGGTGTTGATGTGCCAACAGTCTTTTGTTGGATCACAATAATGCAATCCAAGAAGAAACCCTTATTTGAAATTTTAATATAAATTCAAGTCTCTAAATCCAAGAATGTTATCAGAGCACTTTTGTATTTCCAGAGAAGAAATAATTTGAATTATTCCAGATCAAATACTATACGCAACATTAACTTTATTCTGCTCGGATGTTAAAGCACTAATGAATAATCTTCCCAGTAATAAGATTTTTATGTAGTCTTCTACTTGACCTCAGGTCACAATTAAACTTTTCTATAAAAAATACCTAATGGAAAATAACCTTTTGGAAACTTCTTAATGTTTATAAAATTAAATGTTTGTTATGTTTAGAACGTTTGTTACTAAAATTATAATATATAACCTGGACTTTGTCTGGTACACCAAGTAAATTGTAGAGAAATTCCAATAAACTAGATCCAAATCCAAATAAACATGTTAACGTCTATTGATAATGATCCTAATATTAAACCTATCATATCTTTGAACTGTATCAAAGTGGTGAAAACGAAATCTTCAAATTGCATCAATATTCAGTGTTTCAATTCTTGTCATGCTTCCAATATATCGAGGAATTCAGATTGACATAATGCATGGGCAGGTTTGTAAGAAAGACGATTGCTATCAGCAATTCTCATTATCATGGGTCATTTTAAGACCTGAAATAGAATGGTAAATAATTCATCATCCATTAATGATGAAGTCAATCTTAAACATCTCATACAATGATAGACCATAAGTAAAACCATCTAATTTATGATTGGCTCCAGTAGGAAAGCAAGAATCCTCTCTCCCCCCGCAAAAATTAATTCGGGGGTTCCCTCCTAATAAAAAGATTTTTGATGGGAATTTTGGGCCGTCACTTGGCCTGACCCCATCCTCCCCCACGACACACAGATGCGGGGGTTGCTTGGGCGGTTGCTACGCCACTGATTGACTTCTTTTACAACGTACGAGAGTCTAATATATCCAGTCAGTTCTGTCCTGATTGATCTTTATTTGTGCGAATGTTGTCGACATAGTCCAACACGAACTGTCGACATCTCTCAGTCAGTGACGTCTTATCATCAATGTACTGACAGCCAATGTTAATTACTCCAAAGCTGACATTGCTAAGAAAGAACTTTTGCCAAATAACAAGGTGTACAGATTGATATTACTATTATTAATTGGCCTTTAGTGTCCAATATTGTCAAAAATTTAAACGTATATACTCAAAAATGCTATCTGAGTATTTACACAAAAGTTTTGTAAGAAAATCAATAATTTTGAAAAAGAAAACTTCCATGTTTTTGGTTTAGAGGAGTTCAGTCGGTACGTTTATTTGGTCATGATCACATTGATTGCTTTTTATACATCGAGATCAACTTTTTTTAGATTGACATTTTAAACACATTTTTAAAAGAAATTGATTCTGTCAGATGTTGTGTTCAAAGTTAATCAAACTAGCTTAGTGAATTTGCGAGAATAATTAAGAAATACGTTGATATTCGCTTATTAATAACATTTTGGAGTAGAAAATGATATTTTGCTGGCATTGACGTGAACTTAAAGACACCGGAGGTACAATAAGATGAAAACAACAAATCTGTGGCATTTGAATGACAACATATCTCCATGTGCTAGCCTAATATTTTCACCGACCAGCAAGAGGAGGAGGTGAAGGTGGAGTATATTCAAAGGACAATAGACCTTGTGCTTGTTTTATGTCGTCATTGATCTAGCAACAGGAGGAGATAGGGTGGGGTATATTTAAAGAATCTTACACTAGCGTAGACAACTCTTCGAAGATCTTATATTCCATTACGAGGTTCGAACATTACAAGCTTGATCTTAAAGATGTTACTAGACATTACGCGCAGCTGTACGCATACACTTTTACGAACTCAAGCATTAACAGCTATGATTATAGAGTCTTTGCACTTGCTGATATCAAGTCTGTATTAAAATTTAATACACTGTATCATATAATCTAATAGTTCATCACATCATTAGAAGAAATATAATTCAACCATTTTGTTTCATGGGCTTAAAGTGCTACTTCTAGGCGAAATTTAAATGACAAAATAGCTCAATGTCGACTAAAAACATTTCACACTAGTAGTGAAGGGGGCAATATACGGACAATAGGAATTAATATTACAAGATCCCCCTGGGGGGGATATACGGGCAAGATTTAAACGGACAAGGAATATACAGACAATGGAATTGAACATAGGGGATGTATTGGGCCTGTATACGGACAATAGGAATTGAACATGGGTGACGTCACGGTACAGGACACTGGCAACAATGTTGCAAGTGGCTGACCTCAATCGGGCGAAACAGTGTGGCAAGGGACTGACCTGAATACGCGCTTACTCTAGGGACAAATAGAGACATAGACATAGAGACGTGGTTAGAGACAGGGTTAGAGACATAGACATACATAAATTTATGAACATAAATCTATCACACAAAGAATCGACTAAAACTTTTTTTAGGCAAGAGAGAATAGATATCTTTTCGAGGCAATGGAGTGGCCCTGAAAAGGGCCTTTGGTGTTTTTGTTAACAGCATTCATTTAACATAGAGGGCATTGCACGGATCTTCTTCTCTTCCTCAAACTTCGTCTGACGCTGGACCGTAGATTAAGACTCTCTTCAGACAGCCTTTTCTCTCCACATAGATCCTTCGTTTCCAAAGGGCAGTCTCTGTGCTCTGGGTAATTGCCCATGATGATCTGACATACATGGGATAGTCCGGGTGGAACAGCATCGACGATAGGAGGGTAGACGATTCTACGTTAGTCTACATCTTGTGACGAGAACAGGGGAATGGAATGAGGTGAACCGTGGTTGTTTATAGTGGACGAGCGGATCGAAACGGATTGAGTTCTTTCACCAATCCTAACACGCGTTACAAAATTCAGTCATAGTGCGGAGTCTGTCTTCCAATCCGAAGAGAGCTACCGGTGACGTCACATTCCCTATATAGGTGCGCTAGCGTTTTCGCACAGTGAATCAATGCGACACTGTTAGAACATGATGTTAACTACGAAGATAATGAATTGGAGTGAACTTCTGTGGAGATGTGGAGTAATGGCATAGAAGTGGCTATCAAAGCAAACAAAATCCTACTTACAGATGAGAACGATTTTAATTGGGATTTAGGGGATTTTTTCTCTTCTTCACAAGAATTTGTTCCGGTACCAGCACCTTCTCCGCCTTCCCCTTCCTTACCGTACGTCGTGGATTTTAAACAGATACAGAAAGAAGAATTGGAGAAATTTTTACAACAGCAGAAAGAAGCAGAACAAGCCTTTCTCATTCAACATCAACAGCGAGAAGAAGAAGAGGCAAGAAGAGAACGACAGGAAGAAGAAGAAGAAGAAGAGAAGAAACAAGGTCTAGGAGAGAATGAGGACAGTGAAAGTCATACGGTGCCGGTTTTAGTCATCTTGGCAGAGTTAAGGAGTCTGAAACAAATGTATCAGGCTTCTTTAATATAACCCAAGAGAAAAAGACCTTCCCGAGCCAAAAAGGGGACCCACCTCTCTTGAGAAGAGACTACTCAATATTTACCAAAATCAAATTACACTCAGATCCCTTTTTTCCCCACGATGTACGTGTGTGAGTGCGTGAGTGTAGGTACTAATTATAAAAATCAAATCCAAGAGACATTTACGTTTCTCTTTCTGGTATATTCTCTGGTACAAATTTACACTCCAATTTCACAACACATAACTTTAAAAAATTCATAGACTTCTTCTTTGTTTTTTCACTCTCTCCATTTTTTGAATTCCTTCACTGTCATAGGTTTTTCCTCTTTTTCCTCACTTTCTTCTCGTCTTCTTTTCTTCTTTTTCTGTACGTGTCTGGGTTCTTCCTTTTCGGAGTGTACCTCTTCTTCCTTTTCTGAACCCTTCTCTCCCTCCTTTTCTTTTTGTTTCTTAGGGCAGTCTGAAGATCAATGTCCTTTCTCTTGACAATGATAACAGGTACATGTATCTTGACTTCTGTCTCTTCGGACACCTGTCTTGCCTTGACGTTGTGGACATTCTGAAGACCAATACCATTTCTTCTGACAGATATAGCAAGTATCTTGTCTTTTATCTCGAAAGAATGGGAAGTAGTCCGTCGGCTTCTCTGAAGAAAACCTTCTTATGACACCTCGCAAAGCTCTAATAAGAAGTTCGATCTGTGTTGGCTCTTCCATCTTTCTGGTAAGATTGAGAGTGAAATGAGTACTTTGAGGGAAGACACTGACCCTTTATATAGGGAAGACACTGGCCTTACATTGATATATAGGGGACCATGACGTTTAAAATGTAGTCATTTGACCTTGTGCGATCAAGATGAAACGATCGCACTATTTCGTGGAGAAAGGAGAAGAAAGTAAGAGGCAGAAACGTGACTTATCGCCTATCACAGTAGCAAAGTTTTGGCTCAAATCCATGCCAGCGATTTGAAGATGAGTGAGCCAGAATCCAGACTCAGAGATTCTACGTCAAACCAAAGTCTACCACCAACCCCTGAAAAGTACTACCACATTCGAGAGACGGATAAACGTTCCTCTAGAAAATTTAGAAACACGGCCTACACATACACGGTGAAATTTAAAGATTTCAAGTCAGACGTACCGCTGGAGAAAACCGAGGGGTTCATCACCGATGTGTGGGATAATTTGTTAACCACACTGAAACGGCAATGTCGAGCGAAAGAAGACGATCGCTTCACACTTTCCATTTGTCACGACAGTTTGAAGTCACCTGTTTGGATCGAGTTAGCAGCCCAGGGGAATTGACACCTACCAAAGTCATCGACAAGATTCAACATGTACAGTAATCGACAAGTTTCACATCACCGATCGAAAAGCGACACTGTAGATGACCCACTTTTCACTTCTCAAAGGAACTGGACAACGCAGAAAAGTGTTATTGGTGAACGACCTTCGCAGCATCAAGCGTATCCTCGTCCAAATTAACATTACTCAAGAAGTGCGTGGACTTCTGTTGTTTCGAGGCAAAAATTTCAAAGACGAAAAATACATGCACGTCTATCATTACGATGAACATTTCGTTGCCATTACCAGTATCACCGTATTCCTGGGATACAGTTATTATTGTGAGAAAAGTGACTATGGCTATAACAATCGAGAGCAACGCAAACATTGTGGATCGAAATGCTCAGGAGGTTTGTCCTCTGAACCCTGTCTTGACGAAGGACAACAACGAATGCATTACCCTGCTTGTCAGCGCACTTTTGTCAGCCCTACGTGTTACAAACAACATCTGAAGACGCACGGTTCACAGCGGAAAAGTGCTTGACAACTCCTGAGATTGTGCCATACTTGTGGACAAGTTATACATAGCAATAATGCCAAGGCACATATTTGTCCAGAAAAGAAACGATGTCACATTTGCCACCAACTTGTGGACTTGGAACACGAATACTACATTAAAAAATACCAACCCCAACAAGTGCAGTTTAAAGATTCGATGAGTTACTTGGCCATGGCTTTGTGTCGAATGCCTAAAACATTTGAAATGATAGAAATGGCCAAAGGCCATTTGCAGCACGTTTTCAATACTGAAGCAAATCAACACGCTGTCCTACCACGTTTGCCTAATGCTCACAACTACGACCCCGACAAGATGCGCACCGAACAACGAGAAGCTTTCTACGCTTGGTACCACACTCACGCCTCAGAATCCTTCGACCTTCAGGAAGAAATATTAAAGTATTGTCGTTCCGTCGTGGACATTTCACGGCGATGCTGTAGAAAATTTCGAGAATTGTTCATGGAGCTTGGAGGGATCGATCCTTTGAAAAAAGTCTGCTCCATTGCCAAAGCGTGTTCCAAAGTGTACCGCCAACGATTCATGCCCGAGAAGACCCTGGCTGTCATACGCCCTCAAGCGACTAATTTTGTCAAACGTTAATACTCTGTCAAAGCCTTACGCTGGCTACATTACTTGTGTGACAAGGAAGACAAATGGATTTAACACGCCCACAACGGAGGAGTTGAAAAGTATTCGGTGGATGGATGGGGCTCAGTCAAACCTAAGATCGTGTACGAGTTTAACGGTTGCTTATTTCAGGGATGTCCGATCTGCTACCCAGGAAGGATAGCCCTGGCGTCTTGTTTCAGTTTCAAAAAGGCATCCACGTAGTGTGCGAAAATGCCTTTCCGAGTCTCGTCGCCCTTGTGGCATTGTTCTGTTTTGGGAAAGTGGTAAATTTCGTACACCTCTAACTTTTGGTATCCCAGATTCAGAGCTTTGAACAATTCCACGCTGACTTATGTCCCCTGTGTATGCTGACAAGGTTAATCTTGGTTGTACGTTTCGGCACAAGTACGACACAAGGGAAACATTGGTTTTCCTTGGCAATGGTGAGGTAAAACGAGATGGTACAAGTCCGTGGGAGGCAAGACTTTGCATTTAATCAATCCTTGGTATTGTCGAATGTTGTCAAGGTTGATATGTTGCGTCAGCAATGACAATATTTGCACACGTAAGGATACAGTGAACACACGTCCAAGTATCTGATTTCTTCTCCTTTCTCCTCGTCGGGCGATGGTACAGCAAACAGGTGGCATTCGTCCGTCCTCAATGCAAACTATCCACAATGCGTTTGAACTCGGGATCGGTTTTCAAACGGTGATCGTACTCCTTCTCCCACATTTCCACCACTTGGTATCCTTGCTGTTCTAACTTTAAGAGCCACTGACAAGTGGCCTCGTACAAACTTTCATCTCGATACTTCTCGACCTCTACTTGAAGAAAGATTCGTAAATTTTTAGTCACTCAAACCCCTCACGCCTATTTAAAACCCACTACCCCCGATTATTGGCGATTTCTTACCCATCTGTTTCACCACTGGTGTCAAGACGGAGGGCCTGTCGTATACAAGTCCCCGTCAACTTAAAAAAAATCTATAAAAACAACGGACACTTTTGGTCTCTCTCACACATGGTCAAGATAACGTCCCTTCAGTCTCATCTTCCCGTCAAATTGATTCGTGCCTTGTACGGTATCAGTCGCAAACAAATCCACAAATACGTGCTCGTGTCTTAGAAGCCAGTCTCAAAGAAGTCTTACTATTGTTTACGGTGACAGCATGTCAGTTACTGCAAGGCATCATTCACATTCCACATCAAACCAAACGCTTTTTTGAGAGAAACTAAGTAGCCTTGACGCAACTGACAGATTCCCGCATCGATACTCGAACCAAAAAGCAAATAATTTTGAAACCTGGAGGTAGCGGTTCTCTTGGAGGTGCCATCATTCGCTCCCTCTTAAAATGGGATCCCAATGCCCCAAAAATCATAGCCAAGAAAAAAGCCACTCCCCGACCCAAACGTACCCAGAAGAAGAGCGGTGGTGTCAAGACCAGGTCACAGCCCCAGAAAAAGAAAAGTCCCCAGAAAAAAAATCCCCAGAAAGCAGCTTCTACCCGCAAGAGAGGCATTTCGGCCAGGACGCAAGCTTACATCCTCAAACCAGGACCTGCAGCGAGGGTGACCGCATCTCCAGTGGCCTCAGGTTCCTCCACTTCTCCGTTGATGTTGATGCCAGCCAAAATCAATTTGACACGCGTCTTCCTACATTTGATGAAAAATAGAAAACCGTGTCTCCAGGAACTTCTCCTGCAGCAGTGGTACCCTCAACCTCTTTAGCCGCTGCGGCAGCTGCTAATAAAGTACCCTCCCCCAAAATCAAAGTCCAAGAGTGATCTGGAATGTTACAGGGTTTACAGGATTTATCCAATCATGGACTGACCAGATTTAATTCATTGCGAAGCCCCCCCCCCCCCGACGTGTGATGCCTGCCATGAAAATAAGACGACGGACCGACAATCAGTGGCGACGCATTCCACTATAAAAAAGACCTGGGGCAAACGATGGGTATCAGTGTTTTTGTGCTCCGGAACAAACAAAACTGTCAAGTAAAAGAAGTGCACACCACCACCATCGTCACATTCCTGTCCAAAAAAGAAATGGAAAAAGAAAAGGACAGTCTCAACGTTTGAACCCGCATCCAAAAACACGCTTAGTCAAGCATCGACGTCTACCCCAGAAAAAACCCCATCGTCCAATGAAAAAGAGGAGCAACCAAAGGGGAGGAATTTTGGTGCTGAAATGGTAGAACATATGCTCAAACAGTCTGTCTATCAAACGCTATCCAAAAATACATCCCCCAAAAATAAGATAAATGGACGCATGTCAAGCAATGGACTTCATTGTATTTTTTGCTCCTGAACCAAAAAGATGTCCCCTAAAAGAAGTGCACACCACCACTCTCTTGCCATAAAGGAAAGAAAAGGAAAGGACTGCCTCCTCGTTTAGCCAAACATTGGGACGTGTTGTCCGTCCTGTCCAAAGCCCCTCCACCCATGCGAAAACAAAACATTCAAACAGTCTCCCCTGACGTCATCGATACCGTGTGCGAATGTTGTTTGAATGTCTTGAAAGGAACGATACCTTGGTCTAAGCACCAGAAAGAACGCTTCGCCAAACATCGACACGTTCTTCGCCAAATTGTTCATAAGAAAATCCCCATTCGTCAAAAGAAAAAGATGTTGGTGCAACGCTGAGAATTTTTCCCCCTGATAGGTCCCTTGTCAAAGGATTAGCGGGAGCCATGCTGGGAGGAATCTGGGGAGGTGTTTTACACATGGGTCCAAGATAAAAAGGACCGAGAAGATAAACGGAACCTCTGGGGTGAAAGATCTCAGACGTGACCTTTGGAATCTTGAAAACTTACTTTAGTGCCTTACAAACGATGGATGGAATTCCATCGTTGGCAAGAACAACGTACCACGCATTTACTTCCCAATCGTCATTTGACCGAGATGTCCCAGTTACAACACGAATTGCAATCGTTGATGGATCTCTGCGATTTGTCAGAAACGGGAAAAATCTCAACATACCGGTCAAGTGTTGCAGCGACTTCAACTCTTTCACCAGAAAGCTTTAGACGAAACAGCTCGTCCGACTCTGAAAGATTTTTAGACTCTGAAAAGTCCATCACCACCACCACCCCCAGTGATTAAGACAGATGCAGCCACACGGCCGGGTCCCTCGCCTCCCTGTTTCTTTCGGGCATTTGTACTTATGGCAGAATATGGAACTATTTCCACCCGTCTAAATTATCAGGTGCCCCGACGTGCGTGTAATCACGGAACCGGGGTGGCGCTCTAAATTGGGTGGTTCCCTCTAAGCATCTGGACAGCAGATACAGACTATCTACATGAGTGTGTGTTGGGTCTATTCCCACTCATGATAGCCATATATTAAGGTTGTTTGGGACTTATTTGTCCCAGGACCTGATGGGCTAAATAAAACAGTACTCTTTGAGTGCCCAAATGCGTGGGGGATGTGACTCTCCTTCCGTCCCCCACGAATAATTAAACAGCCTGCTGTGCAGGCATAAACCAGACGCACTTGCCCTTTTGGGGCGAAAAAGCGACTCCAATTCAATTATACATACATACAGTCTGGCAACTCATCGTTTACTGATTAACTTCAAAGAAGATAAACATAATCAGCAAATTGTTGGAACTCCAAATGAACCTGGAGTATGCCAGGCGACTCCTGGATGAGCTAGCCATGGAGGCTATTGCAGAAAGTGCCAGACTTGAGGAAGAGGAGGAAAAAAAAGAAGAAAGAAGAGGAGAAGGAAAAGGAAAGACAGATCTTGCCTCATATCATACTTTGGCAAACGTGTGAGGTCAAACCTGAGGTTTGGACGCCATAACCTCCACAACAACGTCAGTCACAGCCACAACCATTACCACCATTACAAAGAGCCGCTGTCCCCCAGATGAAAAACTGGGACGAAGAGTTGGAGATACAGCGGCAAGAGTGGAGCCGGAGAGACCTCATCATCCCCGGGTCTGGCATAGGAGAAGACAGATGGAACAAGTATTTACTATAACATCAAAGTAAAAACTGGGATGACGAGGCCACTCATCAACCATCTGCGCTCCCAACCAAACGCATTATTTGGGAGAATGACTGAAGTTGGCAATGCGTGTGTGGTGCCCTGCCTGGGAGGTGTCACCATTAACCAGGTGTATTTGGAGCTAGAAAAAACAGCCCTTCTCAGGGCTAACCAGATCTCTAGAAAAGAGAGACTGATCAAGTTGCCAATCATATAATTGTGTATGTGTGTGTTTTTGTTTGTGTGTGTATGTGTGCACGCGTACGTTTGTGTGTGTTTGTGTGTATGTGTGCGCGCGTACGTTTGTGTGTGTATGTGTGCGCGCGTACGTTTGTGTGTGTCTTTTTTCCCTTAACAAACCCTCTTGTCCCTACACTCATGAGTGTTTGTTTTGTGTGAATATGGAGTAGTGTAACTATAAATATTAACTCCTTTGCTGATGTGATTGTAGATGATGGTGTGTTTTCTAAATAAAAATGTCCTTCTTAACTATGTATTGATAGAAAGTGTAGTGAGTTTTGTTAGTATTAGTTTGTTGTTGTTTTGCATAAAAATTTAGTTCTAGCTTAGCACTCTCGTCACTGGATCGTTTGGTATGTGATATGTATAGTTGGTTTGAGGGGATGATTTCCTTTACGTCCATGTTTGAGGTACATTAAATGTAGCATTCGTCAATTGCGCCATTCAACATTGAATAACAAAACAATGGCAAGCAATCACGTCAACAAAATGCAGAAGTTGCAAGAAGTGGTGGACGATATAGGGATGGTGGAGGAAATGTTGGTCAGGTTGGAAGATGGATGTTATAGTTCTCACCGAGTAAACATGGAGATACATAATTTGAGAAAGGCAGAGGAAAGACTTAGAGAGCTTGTAAAAGAGGAAAAAGAGGGAAGGAGGACAAAGAGAAAAAGGAACAAATGAGAGTCTACAATGCTAAGCTTGAAAAAGAAGAGAATGAGAAAAGGAAACAAGAGGAGAAGGAGGAGGAGGAGGAGAAAGAGAATGGGAAGAAGAAGAAGAAAAAATGTAATGGAGAAGATGAGAAGATGGTGGAGAAGAAGAAGACAGTAGAGAAATTAGAAAAAGTTAAACGGCCCTTTCAGGGCCACTCCATTGCTTCGAAAAGATATATATTCTCTCTTGCCTACAATTTATTAGTCGATATGTGTGATAGATTTATGTTCATAAATCTATGTATGTCTATGTCTCTAACCCTGTCTCTAACCACGTCTCTATGTCTATGTCTCTGTTTGTTCCTAGAGTAGCGCATATTCAGGTCAGCCCATTGCCACACTGTTTCGCCCAATTGAGGTCAGCCACTTGCAACATTGTTGCCAATGTCCAGTACCGTGACGTTATCCATGTTCAATTCCTATTGTCCGTATACAGGCCCAATACATTCCCTATGTTCAATTTCCCTTGTCTGTATACAGGCCCAACCTTTTGTCCGTATCTTCCTTGTCCGTATAAATCTTGTCAGTATATCTCACTGGGTGGGGTGGGGGGTCTTGTAATGCTAATTCCTATTGTCCGCATATCACCCCCCTTCACTACTCACACTTTTCGGCTCAAAATGTTACCTACACAACTTTTCATGGTCTATTAGGCTGGTCCAGAAATCCGCCACAGCACACCTCTTAAAAATAATATCCCTCCGCCAGTTTTCAACATATAAAGTGGAGATGAACCATTTTCGAAAGTTAAGGAGTGTCCTTCTCATACACGGCCACGGACAATTGCAACTGTATTAATGGACCTATATATAATAACTGGTTTGAAAAGATCTGTATTTCCGTATGCCATTTTTTTTACACGAGCACTGCATTTATGTTAATTAAATTATACCAGTTGTACTGAACAGGAAATTGCTTGTCTAATAGTAAGGTGATGCCAGATTAAGGAAACAAGAAGAAATGGAAAAGGGAATGGAATTTTCAACAAATTGTTTATAATATTTGAATACCATGATATAAATATTATTTTATTAAGTTATCGAGAAGACGAAATATTACTATGAAAATAAACGCGTTAAATCATGGCTAATTATAGCAAATGTCTAAAGTATTGGCAAAGAAGCCCCCATTTAAACTCATATTTTTGATACAAAATGGCAAAAGGGTTAGCCACAGACTCTATCAATTACGTATCGGTCTCTCCTGTACAAATCTTAAACACAGATTACAAGGTATGTCGACTAATTATGGTAAAAAAAATCAACATAATAATGTTTAATCATGTCTTCTCATTCTGATCTTCATCTTTTAGTGTTCTTGTTTCACAATTTATTCATATTCTACAAACAGACAGTGCGGGGGTTTAGCAATGAAAGGACTGGTTTAATGTCGTTCTTATGAGCAGTAAACTGTATCGGCAACCTGAGGTGTAGACTGGTTGCCGACTTACTGTAAGTACCGGAAGTACATTTGGTAAACAGACGCATCATCTGGGATAGAAACAATGTTAACACTCCTACATTTGTTTAACAAGCACAATTCCATGTGTTTTCGTCTCTGTTTTGTGGTTTAGAATACCTCTGCAACAGGCTCATTCTCCTTGGACTCATTAGAAACTAAATAAGCGGGGATATCGCCAAGTCATCGGTCGAAAGCACCAAGGCAGTTAGTGATATGGAACGAACACGGCTTGTTATCAAGAAAATATGTTCTTATCTTCTCCCTAATGAGATGGAAATCTAATTAAAGTAGGAAAGATTGGCATATCAAGTATAACCGGATTGCTAAAGCATGTCCCTGTAGTAATCATTACAGACCGATATTCGTTTATTCCGAGACCGAGAAATGTGCCTCTTTGTAGGTATGCAATGATGTTTGTTGAAAGTACCCAACGCTCTCAGTCTTCTATCTCGCGACTACAGGTTGCTTGTCACGATATCTTATACACAGAAGAGCTGCTGAGAAATACTAAATAGAATTTAATGATCCGTATAAATCAATTTTAAAGATCTTACTTGTAAGAAATTTACAGACGAACGCATGCAAAGATGTAAATAAAGAATTACTTTCAAATTGATGGAAAAATAATTATAAAAGTGAACTCCGTTAGTAATTATCAAATAATGCGTTCCATATTTTCTCTGTATTAATTCATTCGCACTGTGTAACTGCTTTCGTTGCTCTTTGCATTGCAGAACGTTTGACGATATTTAAGTTTCTAAATACAGTCATATAGTAGTGACCATGCCGCTGAAAGTACTTCACATTTTGATTAATGATACCGTCTGTCTGTTTCCTATATATCTTCCTTTATCTACCATTGTTTCATTCATTTCTTAATAAACTTGAATTAGGTAATGTTAGTATTCAGATAACATTTTTCTTCTTTCAGAATATTATACGATGGTAAAGGAAACGCTGACAAACTTTAAAAAGTCCTCAGGTGGATGACTAAAGATGAGTTTTACCCTTTTACCCCTTCTCGATATCTATAAGGAAATAATGACCGATGCTTTTCTTTCTTCTAAACATAACTTCTTTTCTGATGCTGTTGATTAAGGATACCTTACCCCATTATTTTGTTATTATAAAACTGTATTATATTCCACTGATAATATAGATAAAACCAATAAAATCCAAAGTTACTCTAGAAGATGAAATAATATAGTTTTTAAATTATATGCTTGAGAAAATTTAGTATGATTCTAGAATAATGTGTTGAACAATAAATGTTAGTAAATTCTGCCTACAGTATGGCATGAGTACAACTAGAAACGAAATGTTTTTGCAGAGTGTTATAAATATTGTAATCATAAATTGGATGATTCAGCTTTAGGGAGATCAGGCTGTGCAATTTTATTCTAAGTAACAAATACGTTTGAAAGTATTGATTATTATGAATTTTTGCAGATGTATAACTCAAAACACTATTCTGATAACTATTCTAGTGATGATAATATTTTCAGCAATTGTCTGAAATTTTAAAATTAGCACGTTTTCTGTTTACATGTAAGATGACTCAACCCGTCGTGTTTGTAATGTTTTGGTTTAGTTTTCAAAATTTCACCCCCAATAAATGACGAGAAAGATTGGTATTCAGTTTTGAATTAACTCCGTAAGTAGTAATGTGGGGTGATTGAGACACGAGCGGAACTTAATATTAGCCGTAGTTTTACATTGTGGGCGTCTCTGGACACAAACGGGAATTTAACAATGTGGGCCTCTTTGAGACCCAAATGGGAATTTAACATTGTGGGCATCTTGGGACCAAAACGGGAATATAAATGTGTTGTGGGTTTTATGATCTTAATTATGCGCCTCTCTGGTCCCATATGGGAATGGCAGTGTTAAAAATGTCCACAGGATGAACATTATGGGTTCAGAAAGGCCCACACATGTAACCTACGGGACTAAATATACTTTTAAAATGCTACATATACTATCCATCACCCTCATTTTTCTTACTATCCAAACACATCCACCTAATATCTTACGAAAGAGTAGGAATGCTTATACACACACGTTATACTTACATACCTACAAACATACCATTACACAAAAGGGGGTAGAATGTAAAAAAGCGGGATGACATAGACACACACGTTCACACCAACATACTATACTATCACACTAGAATAGGAAGTGTTTATAGACAAACTACTATACCCTCGCACATACTAACTGTAACATTGTGAATTTTGCAGATGTCTGTGAATTTTGCAAGTGACGTTGTGGTACATATCAATATTAAATTAATGATGTGATTTGGCACCGAATTAATTCCATGATATGTTTCAGGATGCCCGTACTTTAATACATACGGTATGGACTTGACTGATTCTTTATGAGGTTCCGTTTGAAAACTGTATCAGACGAAATTGGTCAAGTGGTAAAACTCTGCTTTTGATTCTCTAAATGCCAAAGGTTGAAATGTTACAGAAGCAGCGTTTGCACTTGCTACAAAATGTCATAAGTTAAATCTTTACCTTAATTCTGAATGGACAAATTAATCGGCTGAGTGGGTTTCCCAGAAAAAGCCCCGTATGTTATAAATGTTTTCGCGTTAAGCAAACAAGGGTCTTGGCTCCGGGTGCAGGGCTTACTTGCTCGTAACTATTGTCTAAGGGACGTGTAGTGGATAGTCCTTGAGAGACACTTAACCAGGGGTGCAAAGAGACGATTCTGATAAAGGGAACAAGAGAGCGAATCTCAAAGCAAGGTACAGTATCCCAATTTCATTCATTATATTATTCTTTGATATGAGTCTTATTTGAATTTATTTGTTTAAATGCAATATTAACCATATATGCAAATAATTGATTATTACTAGATTTGTTGGATATTTATGCTGATTAATTCTTAGTTAGCAATACGTAGTAGAAGCTAAGGAAAGAAAGCTGTTTGATCTATTTGTTTAACTAAGATGTGAATTCTTTCAATCTATGAATCAGTTGTATTAGCTTTTGAGCAGCATGGCGGGATGTACAGCTATTTATTGTCTGCCGTATGTGTGCATGTGTCCGACATTTAGTCAAGAGAGAGAGAACCTATTAGCTGAGTTAATTTTGGAGAGTGACCCGCAACCAGATATCAGGATATGAAAACATGCCGGACAATTTAAGTTCGGAACGTTCACTCGATTTTTGATGAAAACAAATTTGCAGTATCTAAGTAAACGGAACTGCATCTTTAAAAACTTTGGTTCAATTTATTTTTCTAGTACATGGGCATCATACAATTGGTGTTGTTCAATTTTAGTTCGTTTATCTAATTAATTAAATTGTTATATTCTGTACACGGAGGATCGTGTTGTTCTATTCAATATCACTGTCCAGATCTCTATTTGTTTTATCCATTGATTGCATATTTTAATAATCGTTCGATCGGGGCTATAACACCCTTGGTCGATCATCCTTTATACATAGATAACACCATTTGAAGGTAATAAGCCATCACAATAACGCTAGAGAGTGTTAACGGTTTTAAGTTTAAGTTGATAACATAGACATACACAAGACATACACAAACACATACATACGCAAATGTTTTGCAGATGATTAATATCTTTCATTTTTTGAGATCTGGATGGTCCTGAAAAGGCCATTTAATTTTGCTGCCACTACAATCAATGGCCATTGCACCTCACGTGTTTTTGGTCCCGCTTGCTCCACCATATTTGGGTGGAGACCACCAGACTTAAACTAGGCTCGTTTGCCTCCTCCTCCCAACTGTCTTTGCTGTTCTCTTGCTCCTCCTCCTCCTCCTGTTCCTCCTCTTCATCTAGTATCCAATCCAGATCACCCAATCGTCTGATCTTTCCTTGTGTTTTCATCCTGCTTTATTAAGTATGGAAAATTCCCTCTCTCTTCTCCTTCTCTCCTCTTTCCACTCCTTCGTTAGTTTCTCTTTTACCTTCCTCTTTCCCGCCCTTACTGCCTCACATTTCTCCGCTTCGTGCTCCATTATTTCTCAGACGAGGTTGTTCACAGAATTTAAGGAGTTCGGCTCCCTTTCCAGATATCTTTTATGAGGATAGACGTCCAGTTCTTGTACTCTCTGCAATAAACTGTCGGCTTCTCTCAATTTCAGGACCTTACAATATTTGTTGGCCATTCTTCTTTCTTGTCCGGTCGATGATGAATGGCAAGATCGGTGAACTTTATATGCTAGAAACACGGACGTGAAGGAGAACATTCCTCATACAGAATATAGCCCTCACAAAGAATACAGATGGAGCAGAAATCGCGCGGAAAGTAAGGTAACCATTCTTTTATTTTTTTAATAGGTTTACACTAACGAAGGGAATATCTATAGACAACTATGCAAACACATACTCACTATACCTAAGGAACGCAACTTTTCTTTGTATAAGGGAAGTTTTCTTGTAAGTTTTAGTTGGGGATTTTTTTGGGTTGGGTTGTGTTGGATATATAGACATACACATGTACCGAGAAAAAACAACATTAAAATAAAATATATTTGGTATTTGACAAGTATCTCATTTCAAGAGTCATCAGTGACCTTGAAAAGGGCCGTTTTGTTGCCGAGTGGTCCTAGTTTGTGACATCTAGCAGGACGACCTCGTCTCATCATTGACCTCCAAACAGCACAGGGTCGCCTTTCTAAAGGAGAACGAGAAGACCTCCTTCTCCATTCTATATTCCATCTCTTCTCCTTGTTGCTGTTGCTGCTGCTGTTGCTGCCTCTCCATATTAGTAAGCAGGCGTACAGGAAAACATTGCAAAGGTCGATAGAAGGAAGGTGAAATCTCATGTCAATACAGTTTGTTTTCAGCATCAGCAACAATAACAACAAATTCAGCAAACACCCTCCCCCCAAAACAAAACAAACAATCTAACACCATTTGTTTCAAAATCGACATGTTTAAGAAGAAGCTTCTCTAGCTCAAATGGGAATGCAAACTGACAAACGTTTAAATATGAACGTATTTACAATGTTTACAACATCGTGGAGTCAAACTTGACATCCATTGGTTTAAACCACTGTCACTTTGCTATTGATACACACTTCGTATCTGAACTAAAGAAAAGAGATAACCATAATGTTCAAAAACCACCTTTCTATTTTCCGATCATTTCTAGAGCATTCACAATCAAAACAAGTCACTAAATCCTCTAAGGAAAATTCAGGACTGCATTGAACATGAAAATACAATTTTGTTTTTATAAACACAGTATAACTGAATCCTTGTAATCTGTCAAAATTGAATTGTATGCGGCATTTCTTCTCATAAAGTCAACGAGGATGGAATCCACAAGAATCAAATTATTCAACATTTTGATCGTTAGGGAAGGAGCCGGTTAACGAATGGGTTCCTGGACAATGACTGGTATCTGTGTTGATGACATTCGCTTGAACAGCTTTAGGGTTTCTATGAAGAAGTTCATCTTTAGCACACAGCACATGATTCCAAGAAGCTGTGTACGAACTGTGAGTCAGAAGGTACTGAAGTTCCCAAGAATTCGTTTTTCTTTTGTTTTCTTTCATGGGTAATAATAAGTCATCAGTTCGCACTTGAATTTTTCTATAAAATATCTGTCACGCAAGTCGATGAACAACGAATAGTCTCTGTTCTCTGTTGCAAGAGACCTTCAATGCGTTTTCTCTCCAGAGAAATCAATGGCGATCACTCAAGTCTTTATACCACTTTATCAAAATCGTCTCAAACATGTGTCGTATTGTTTTGACTTGAATGATCGATTAACATCCCTTTTTTCTGGTAAGTTTTGAGATTCTTTAAGCCAAGGCAGCAGCAAATCTCGTGGTTCGTGACTGTTGTAGTTGGTCTGAATAAAACAACATTCTCAGTGCCTATCTCCATAGGCTCTTCGTGTTTCATCTTTTCTTTTCTAATAATTTAGGATAACTTCTCTCAAACTCTTGATTTCCAGAGTATTGTCACATTCTGCAAACTGACGTTCAACACGTTTATAGGGTGAAAATGTTCATAGTTGCTGCCTTCATCTTGAGTTAAATCAAATCCCCATAGCCTCCTGCAAAATCGTCGTATAAGATGCCGTGGTGGCTGGTGATACCTAACAGTCCCGTGGCTTCAGTGTCAAGTAATCTACCTGGTACACAGTGTCTCGAAATCTTGATTGACGTCAGGAGACTTCTATCTTGCACAAGTTGAGAATGTTGGAATTCGAAAAGATTTTGATCGATTTTTCAAATAAGTACCGCATTGCTGACGATGTCAGTGAGCACACGGTTTGATAACCGTACTTGGAAACATGGTCTTCTATTATAGATCGGATGTCCAGAGGCAATTGTGAAGATTTTCACTTTCACTTGTTGTTGAGGACACTTGAATGTCGTTCTGCTCAGAGTTTGAATTATGTCGTTTCCCACTTTAGGTAAGACTTCCCCAGAATGCACTTAAAGTCGGATTTCTTCGATGTTATTTTTGTACTCGTTAGCGTTAGAGATCAAATGTAATACGGTGTACATCCACTTCATTCAACAATTACTCGTCTTGCATCCACATGCTTTCATTTCCCTTCTCGTCTAGGAGTTGGGGAAGGAGTCAACAATGAAGCTGCGATCATCCTAGGTATTAGAACATAAATAGTTCGAAACACTTCTCTTGCTCATTCTTCTTCCATCCCTTTTGGTGTGTCTGTCTTTGTGGGTTTTGTTTTTGTTTTCTTCAGATTTCATAATGGTCTTGAAATCTCTCAGAGTATGTTTAGCTGTTTCGTCTAAAGCAAGCTTTCCGGTGAAACAGATGAAAACTTGCAATAATTGCCTTACCGTTGTTATTTTATCTGTTTCTGACAAATAGGTTCGATTCATCAAGGGTTGTTATTCTTGTTGTAACTGTGACATTCCTGTGAGATTAGGATTAGGAGGTATATCGGGTGTCCGTTGTTCGTACCAGCGATGGAGTTCCATGCTTCGCTTGTATGGAGCTACATTAAATCTTTACGTCCTCCCATAAGATCCATATCTACAAGCATGATGTCTTTCTAGAAATGCCGGACTTTTTATGAACTTAATCATCATCTCTTCACTCCTCCTATAAGAGATCCAGCAATCTATAGTAAGGAACAGTCACTTTTAATAAAAGGCCGTATCGTCATGGGTAGAAATCCTCATTGAACAAACATTTTCTTATATTGATTGATGAGTATTTTATTTTACGTTCTGATGTTTTCCTAATCTTTGATTCTCTACCTTGGACAAAGGTACTGTTCCTTTCAAACAACAGTCACAAATGTTATCAATGATTTCTGTAGGTGGTTTTTGAGTTATTTGTTCTTGTATCGGATCATTGGCTTTGGTAATTTCAGGGATAACATCAACATCCCAATCTTTAGACAAACGAGTCCTTTTCTTTTCCCTTTTCTGGAGGAAGGTTTTTTTGGTGGCTGAGGAAGGTGGTGTGCACGTCTTGTTGACATCTCTGTTTCAGGTACAAAAGCACTGAAATAAAAATTGTCTCACACTTCTTTATAATACTGGAATATGTCCCCACTGATTGTCGCCACGTCGTATTAACCTCACCGTGGGCGCCACTTGAACATCAGGTGTTTACAACAGATCGAATCTTCTCAGTTCTTGTTTGGATCAATCCAATACATTTTGTAACATGCCTGTTCTGTCTTGTACTTTTATCGTATGAGAGTTAATCTACCTTGAAGTCTGTAGTGGATCGCTCACTCACCCACTGTGTCGAATTCATCATTATTGGCGAAAGTGTGTTGTACTGAAAATTGAACTTGGAGTCCATATTGGGTCTCTCATGCTATTGCTGTGTTGAATTATCATCTTTCTAAGTCAGCATTTGCATTCGAAATGAACGTTCCTATGTTTTATAATGTAAGGTAAAGTGATGTGGTTTGGAAGTTGCACTCGTTTCTAGAAAACGATATGACATATTTTTCTAAAGGTCGACTGACACTTTAGGACCTTGTAAACTTAAAATTTTGTGGGGGTCCAACGTTTTCACGTCTTGATCATGCCCTGACTGTCATGCTTGTTTTAAGACGTCTAAGTTAACTGCTTAACTGGACCGAGAGTTTAATGTTAATCCTTTGATTCTACATTTGGTATGCATTTGTCCATGCCGGTTTCGGTCTTGGGGTCCGTAACTACTAGCATAATTTACAATAGTATCTTCTGGATGGATGTACACACAACTGTTGGTATGAAGGAGTAAAGGACTCGTTCTCCTGAAATTTCCAAGGTATCGTAAAATTTTATACACGCATTGGCAATCACGTATGCTGTAACGGTAACATTTCCAAACTCGTAGGGGTAGGGTGGGGTACAAACTCTGCCACTTCTTTGTAATGCACCAAGATTAAATCCTCATAGATTATTTCCACGTGTTCTTTACGTTTTTCTTTGTCGTCTACACGCTGAAAGTAGTGGCTTGGATCCGCCAAGTATTTCGTCTTGGGCAATATCAGATGTTGCGCCAATTTTCCCCAGAAATAAATCAACGTTCTTTTCTTGTTGTTTTCAGTATCGGTATCTGAATTTGTCTTGGTCTGCTTGATTCTGACACCAAGAAGGAATAGTCGCAAGCTTCATGTTTCAATTTTAGAAATTCGTTGACGTAGCCGGAGAAAATTCTTTTATTGGAGTTGTCATCCTTTCGGTATTTTCTTTCGTAGATAAGTTCGAAATTTCGTGTACTTTTAACAAGCGGTATTTCACGATCGGGAGCATGAAACAATTCGACACTCATCCACATATGACATGAGGAAGACATCTGCTTTTCTTGGCAATGATGTAGCAATACAGGATGGTACAAATTGTGGTGAGAATTTGCATTTGGTCAAAAATTCGTATTGTCGAATGTGTTCCAAGTTGATGTGTTCTGTCAACATATCAAGATAGCCAGCAGAGAATCGAACATATCTGCTTACATAAGGATGCACGGAACACACATCCATGTATCTGATTTACAGCATACAGCAAGCGTGTTGCATTGGTCCGTGCTCCAAACATAGTTTCTCGTGGATAAAAATATTTGATATCCATCACATTGTACTCTCCAGCAATGTCAAAAATCCGGATCGGTTTTGAATCGTTGATCGTAATCTGGTTCACACATTTCCTTCACTTGGTACCCTTGACTTACTAACCTTGGCCGTCTTAGGTGTATTTGCTCTTACAACTCTTTCGCGATGAGTCCATCTGAAAAAGAACTTTTCAAACATCGTTGATATAGTCAAGTGGTGGTGGTGGTGGTGGGGGTACATCCCCGGAATCCGTACACCGTCTGGGGTTTTTCTAAATCTCATGCATCCACAGAAAGGTTTCCAACTTCCTTTCCTCCACCGTTTCTAGCATGTTATATCCATTTGTATCTTGTTTCATGCAAATAATATAACGGTGCAAAGCTTTGGCGGAGTACTGACGGCCGACAGAGAGATAGGATTAGGTATCATGGTTAATGTGTTATCGGACATAAACTGATTTCGATCGCCTAATTCACGCGCAATGGTTGGAGCTTCATTCTAGGGATTGATACCTCAGTGATCCAGAAATAACTGCCAAAATTTTCCACAACACCAGCGTAAAGTTCCACATCATATCGACATTTCTTCAAGAAAGTCCAACTGGTCTGAAGAGTTAGTTTGGTTCCATTCGAGAATGCCTCTCGTTGTTTTGTGTGCATAATGTCGGTGTCGTATCAGCATACGTCAGGCAAATGCGGGAGAAGAACTTGTTAATTTGTTTCGGTATTGAAAAAGTCTGGAAAATAGCCTTTAGCCATTTCTGCTATACCAAACGTTTTAGGCACTCTGTTACAAGACCCGGATAAATAACTCCTGGAATTTATAAACTGTACTTGTCCCACGGTCATGTACATGCGTTTGGCTCCATTCATCGTGATTGTTGGATATTCTGTACCTTGTTCTAAATAATGTTTACAAAAATTGTCCTTCGTATCCCGAAAAATTGTGAGCCATCACAAAAACGACATGCTATGTTTCCTGGACAAACGTATGACATGTGACCTTTAGTTATTCATATACAGGTTATCCACAAGCAGAACAAACCATTAGTAAATTGCAAGCACTGTTCTGTTGTTATACTTGTTTCATGAGATATTGTTCGTAACGAAATGGACTGTCAAAGCTTCGTGTGCAAGTCAACATGGAATCCTTTCATTTCTTTCAGGGATGTATGGTTTGGACTCTAAACAGTCTCGATATCTGTATCCACATAGAATATGCTGCTCCCGACCATTAAAATCCATGGTCACATTTCTCACAATAAAAACCGTATTCGAGAAATCGTGAGATACATGTAATGGCATCAGAAAAGTTTCTGATCATGATAGAAATAAATGTATTTTCCATATGGAAAATGAGGTCCCCAAAACACGAGAGCACCGGGAAGTCAGCAGTTTTAGAATTTCAAGAGTAGCACACGCCGTCTCTTTGGAAATACCAACTTGGTCTAAAATGAATCCTGCTTCTTTTCCTTGTAGACGTCTGTCCGATCGTAAATTGTTCTTGCATGTTCGTTTCTATTCTGCTGTCTCATTCTTCTCCGCAAACGTTCGACTCACGACAACAACACGATCTAAACATATTTGATCTTTCTCATTATTAATTTGGACAATACTTTTGTTTGGTATTCAGCATTTAATTTCCTATTAAAACGTTTCTGCTTGGTCAGCTACATCTGGGAGGTGAAATATGTATCATATGAAGAGTGGCTTTTCCATCAATCATTTCAAACTCGTCATTGGACTGTTGAACGTGTTGAATTTTGTCTATCGTTTTGGATGGCACTAATTCTGCTAAACTAGATCAAGATAGGAGACTTCAAACTGTTGTTATTGATGAATAGCCTCAAATGATCGTCATCTTTAGCTCAGCGCTGACGTTTCAACTTTTCTAAGAATGAATCATACAAATCTGTAATAAAACCTGCCGCTTTCTCTGTCTTTAAGTCTATAAGAGTTGACCTTGTATGTGTAAGTCGTTTTTCGAAATTTTCTGCAAGTCATTTTTTGGGTCTTAAGAAAATGAAGTTAATCATCTGGAACTACTAAAAGACATTCTTGTTTTGATTAACCTTGACTCTTTAAGCCATGTTGTAGTGGTAGATGGTGTTGAGTTAGGCTCACACATGTCATTTTCACAATTACTGGCATGCACTTCTGCTAACCTTTCACTTAGTACATGACGCGACACCCTAAGTCATGGTCTCTTGGGTTCGTCTGGTTTCTTCTCAGCAAGGTGTGATAGTTTAATTTTGATTTTAAAAAATTTGATTTGATTATTTTATACATTCTTTCGAGAAATATATACAGCTTCTAACTCTAAGAGAATTTTTTCGTTCAGCTTTCAGTCTGTGAAGAAGATGGAAAAATCAAAATAGATCCCCTTCACGTCAAAGATTTACAGAGAGTCATAGGAAAGTGAATTTTCAATTAGACTACAGACTACTCCACTTGAGATAATAGTCAGGACTGTCTGCCAGGAAAAAGAGCTTTGCGAGACAAAGTGTCCACAATGTCAAAGAGAAGGAAAGACAGGAGAAAAGAAAGACAAATTAAAGGAATCTTTTATCCTTGTCAAGAGAAAGGGACATTGGTGTTCCAGGACACAAAAAGAGAACGAGGAGAAGAGGAGATTTATTTAAAAACAGAAAATGAGGAAGAATCCGTGCCCCTCAAAACAATTCAAAATGGCAAGACTAACAAAAGACACCGAGAGAGTAGATGAAAAACCCATGCTAATAAAAGAAATCCAAAAAAAGAAACAGACATCGAAAGAAAGAAAGAATGAAAGAAAGAAAGAAAGAAAGAGGACGATAATGGACTATTGTGTTGTCCAAGAGAATACACCAAAGAAAACTTAAGTGTATCTTTGTCAGGATATTTTCTTTCCGTATGAATAACACACACACACACACACACACACACACACACACACACACACACACGGTATCATGGAGGGATTTAAGTTTTATTTGGCAATTATTGAGTAGTATCTCATTTCTAAAAGATATTGGTGGACCTGAAAGAGGCGTATGATATTCTCACATATGTAGAATCTTAGACTGCAATCAAACTGTGTGCATGCATTTCTCACTTAATACGTAGCGTCTAAGACTGAAATCAAACTGTGCGTATGACATTCTCATTCAATATGTTGCGTCTTATTCTGAAATCAAACCGCGTGTATGACATTCTTATATACTATGTAGCGTCTTATCGTTTTATTTACGACATTGCCACGAAAGGTTAAACTTAAAACATCACATGGTGACCCAGTATTTATTTATTTATCATGTGCAGTGCATGCTCAGCCGTTTAAATGCATCATCATCAGCAAGGTGCAGAGCCTGCAGTCCACCGGGGAACTTTGTCAGGGACAGTTGTTCACATTATGTGACATGGTCTGTAGAGCTCCACAGCACCTGGAAGAATCAGTGGCCTGGCCCCATCGGACAAGGTTGACTGCACAACGACCCTGTCCTGTCCGGAAGCGGTTCAGCGTGGTCCACAGATGCCGTGGAATATTGAAGACAGGAGGGCAGACAGATGGCTCAGCTACGAGGGAATGGTTTACAACATCTGTTGAAAACTACTCGACACTCCATGCCGAAATAGCTGTCATATCCTCCGGCAACGAACCTAACCAGATTGGACGTTTCGAAGTCAAGCAGACTGCTGGATGTGAGATGATGTCCATGTACAGTGAAAGTTTCTCACCGGCATAGACCTTAGCCAACACTTTTGTGGTTGTTTCCTGGCGACGCAGATGTGGAGGAGGAATGTTGCTAAGTACCGGCAGCCATGGTAAAGGGGTAGGACGTAGTGTTCCAGAGAATATGCGCATTGTTGTGTTGAGCTGGACATAAGTTAACTTGGTGTGGGATGTTTGACGCCAGACAGGGGCGCAATACTCGGCTGTCGAATAACAGAGGGCCATTGCTGATGTCTTGAGTGTTTGAGCACTAGCGCCCCAGGCTGAGAGAGTGATATATGGTGACCCAGTATATGAAGTAGTTGTATTAGAATCAACAATTTTAAAATGGTAAACTATGACATAATTCAGAAGATATTCATACGTTTGAAAGGATTAAAGAAACATTGCAAAGAGTTCTTCTGGTAGTCAGAAATCCTTTTTGTTTGTTCATAACACCTAAAGGTAATTGATGAAACATAAAGTGTACTATGGATGCATTTTCTTCTTTCAAAAAACTGACATAGAACAGTATTTAATTCAACGTTACCACGATAAAGCTACTTACACAAATGTCAATCAGTTCTGAGAACGACATAAACAAGATAATACAATCAAATAAAATACAGTAAATTGAAAGAATGGTTAAACAAACAATCTACCTACACATTACACAAGCAAGCAATATAAGATTTGGCAACAAATGCGTTGTGTATGTCGTGTGGATGGCCAGTGGCAGGAGGGTATTGTTGCCATTCAAGCATAGGAAAGCGATGGGTACATATTTTCTTAAGTACAGTAGGTTGAACGGTGGACAAAAACTGGAGATGGCGTACATGATGCGTTTAAAAAAGATCTTTAAGGAAAGAAAATCTGAAAAATACAATTTGATGTGGGGGGAAAGGATTTTACAATAGGAAAACAAAAGATTTGCTGATACATAAAATCACTTAAATCTTTTCAACTTACTCAGACTAAACATCATATGTAGTTGAAAGGTTTAACAGAATCGTAAAAACTACAATGTGGAAGTGTTCACTCAAGATTAAATCAGAAAAAGGCTTGACATTTCACCAGAACTAATTAATAACCATAACACTCATTAGAGATGAAAATGGCAGGACTCAGATTAAAGCAAGCAAAGAGGAAAATAGTTCAAAGCTAAGGATAAGTCTTGTAGATTACCTGACAATAGGCAGAATTTGAACGTCAAAATAAATTTAAAACAACAAAACCAAAAAACGTACTAAAGGCCATGAAAACTTCAATTTGTTAGATGAGTTTATAAAGTACAAAAGATATGAGCATCACAATATGGTAGTTAAATCATACATGATAAGACATGTGTTTTGATTATTAAACCTGAGAGAAAATTAAAGTATATCCAAAACTTTCACAAGTAAATAAAAAAATGGTACACATACAAAGCATGATAAGACGACTACAAAGTAAAGACATTCCTATCAGGGAAATAAATGACAGTACAGATAAAATCAGAAGAGATTACTAATTACTTGATCAATTATGGGCCAAAAGAATATAAAACTGTAACGCCATGGTTTTGGGGAACCTAAACTTTCTGCTTTGTTAGATTCTTGCAAACGTAAATAAAACAAAGGTGCATGTAGTGCTGAATACTGGAAGTCATTCTTAGCTGATGAAGTTGATAGTGTGGCTGACAGGATGGACATTCTTATTTACACAAAAGAGCAACCGATGAGGGAATAGCTAAAGTGAACCAGTCTATAAGGTTTTATGTTATATGCACAGTATGTTTTCAGGTACAAAACAGTGCACCAATTATGTAGCTGGTTTCAACAGAATCAGACACTATTAAACAGTAATACCACTTCAGTTACAACAGCTAAATGATTTAAAAAGTAATTTTTTTTAATGCAATCTCAGCACCGTCTTATTGTTTTATTTTGAAATAAGACACTAAAGCGCGTTCATTTATCGAACTTCACATGGCTAATCTTTATTAAGTCCCTTTTTGTGCATGTGCAGTTGCTGGTGAAACTGATGAAAGTATGGAATATTTGTTTTCTATTGCCCTATAGAGTACAATTTGTGGAACTTCTTAATTTCTATCTATTTAAAGATAACACCTGAACTAACTTTGAATATGTTTCTAAATGAGGACACAATGTACTTGTAGAACAGATCTGAAACTATTTCATCACTCCACAAATACATTAAGGCAACCAGTATACCTTAAAAGTTTTCCTGGGAATGAGTTGGGTTGTAGCATAATGCACTTGCAAATCATAGTCTATGCTTTTTGTTCTACTGATTACTCCTAACAAACTGCATAGATCCAGATCTGCCGACGCCTTATGCGATGGCAGATCTTGGTCTGTTCACTTTACATTTGGACTCGTCTTATAAGCGAGTACAGACGGTATATTATAGTTTATGATTTCCTGTAGTTCGTATTCAATAACTGGCTGAATTGTCAGTATCGAAATACTTCCAATTTTTGCAATTTTAATCAAATAGAACTCCATTTATTTTGTATTACTTCGGGAATAGCATCCGTGAGTTGGAATAACCCATGTTCAATCCCAGATTGTCGCATATTGTGACAATAAACTAGTCTTAAATCATTTGTTGCGTCACTGTTCTTAACATGGGCGGATCTAAATTTGTGTGAACAATGGGCTTAGGTCAGCAATAATGTATAAGACGGGCTTAGGCCAGCAATAGTATATAAGACAGAGTTCGCTCCTGCTACATTGCAAACTTGATTTTCATAGAATTATGTACTATGGAAGGATAATAAGGTTGATATGGGAATAACAAAGTGCCTCGTGCCTTCAACATCTGAATAACTCTAACTGAATTACATGCTGCACAAGCCTAAGCTGTCTAATTGGAATTAGATACTCGTAAACAGAACATATTCGCTCTTATTTCCACAAAGTTCCCTGTTTGAGTAACATACATATTTTCATTTTGACAGAATCCGGATGTTACATCAGACGATAATTACAGTGACGATGTGCGTATTTGGGTGTTAATTAGTGTATTGACTAGAATCATTACTACCTTCCCATGAACGAATTGTCTGACGATGTAGTTACAAAATTGTTTTACCTTTCAGTCTTGTTCGAGTGTTTCAGTGACATCATCAAAAGAAACGGATTCAGGTTTAGAATTAAGTTGAAACAATATTATTAAAACATCTGATTGGTGATTGAGTCCTAACAATATTTTTGATCCCGAGCGCCAAAACACACCTATTGTCTGACAGGATTAGGAACCAGTCGTGTCTTGTCCGTTTATTGTTTTTTCTATTGTTATATATTTCTATTTTTTTGTAACTCTTGGTATATGACTGTATCTATATTACGTGTAATTTTTGTTCATGAATGTAAATTGTATAGATTAGCTATAGTCAAGATATAAGCTAATTTTTGTACACGGGTATAAAATTATATTTTAAGATATGAAGCGTGTTGATTGCGTAGGACCAATAAATATGTGTTTACGATCATTAATGATAAATCCTGTTGACAAGTTTGGAGTACTTTCTCATTTGGCTGGTGGGCTTAATCTAGTTGGTAGAAGAATTAAGTTATTTCCCACTGGATGGGTTCAGTCAGGTGGGTTCTTTTACGATGTGGGATAATTGCAAATGACACGTAGTAAGCGAACACAAAATGCATTTTCACCCCTTATGCTTGTATGCAGCTAGGGCCGGCCATATTTTTATTTTTATTTCCTATGTTTTTGTTGTAACATCAGCCTGCAGATATGTTTAATCTTGTGTTGAGATATTATTTGAGAGGAGACATTTGTTTGGACTATTCATTGGGACTACAAAGTGGTCAGAGGACTACATTTTTATTCTTAGACTATTGTGAACTTATTCAAATTAGTTCTGGAATATACTATTGTGATATATCAGAACTGTTGGCAGACATGTATATTCAATGATTTCAAATTCATTCGAAATATTCGACTTTTTTACTTGAATAAAACCTTTTATGATTATTCTGGATTCAAATTCACAAAACTGTAATTTCCTCTTAAATTTTCATTTTATACGTTTGATAATTACATTCTTTGTTAAGTTTTGCAAAACATGTTGGCTTTGCTTCTCGCTGTTACTTAGTTTATGACCATAGAGTTGAAACAAAAATTAGAAACTCATCCAGGATCCGAACTTCAGAAATATTTCAGAGAAATTAAAACTGTTTTGAAATTTAAATTAATTCTGTTTCGGAATATTCTTAGTCCATTATATTTTGATTTCACATAGTGAGACCAACAAGCTTTCACAACGCCATCTAGGGTGCAACGTTTTGTTTAAAATTCAACCCAGGAGGGGTTAGAATTGCTGGATTTTAGTCCTTTTGAACCAGGGATTGGACACACTGTCCGAAGACCATTGAAGACATTGAAAGAGAAATACAAATACAAAAGGGAAAATAATGCAAACACAAGTCATATTGACTATAAAGTTCAAACATTGTATCCGTAATGACATCAAAGACTTACCTTGATGAACACCAGGTAAACACTTTGGAAAACGATGCTCGTACAGCTGACGGCTATTCCTTACTCACAAATTTTTATTTGTCAATAACTCTTCCTCTCAACAGATGTTAGTAAGAAACCATATCAGTTTCGTACTAGTACTTACAAATCTCAATCTGGCATAACTCATATAAGAATCAAATCTCTGATAAGACTGATCAGAAATCCTTATCTCTTCCAACGTACACTTATTGCAAGAAAATAAGGCACGTTATATTTCCGTATGTACACTGACTACAGAAAATTGAACAGTGTCTCCAAAAATGATCACAACACAGCTTTATCTTGCTGCAGTCAAACGGACCCACTTTTGATCCTGTAACTAGCGATTCCTCGCAAAAAGTCCTTCATTATACCACCATCCCTGATATAACATACGTTTGGCCATGGATCTCTTTACACGGGCTTGACCTGGTTCTATTATTGTCGATTAATTTACTTCAGTTTTAATTGATTCCTGGATAATAAAAACCAGCTTTATTAAATAACTGGACTGCAATAAAACAGTATTGCTCTGTTCGGACACCTTCTGATCCAGGTCTCTGGAAACACGTAATTAGTGCAGACCAACCCTCTGGTTCAAACCGATCATTCAACAGGCATACGCCATGAGGCAAAATGTATGTATGTATGTATGTATGTATGTATGTATGTATGTATGTATGTATGTATGTATGTACGCTGTATCATTGTTATACCACGAGATGTATCAATTTTTCATTAGAAGGAAACGAGGTTTGTCGAGTTTCCTTTTAATGAAAATTATATACAATGATTGGTATACCAAAGATACAGCTCACATACTATCAATATATTTTATTTATAATACATGCAAATACACATGCTTGCATTGCTAAGGAAGTAAAGATTGATCGAAATCAATTGTGTATTGACGAATGAATCGAATGAATGAACTCTGCACACCCTTTCTGATGTGTCGCAATCTCCTTTGCAATTAACCAGTTGCTCCTTTTATATTCTGAACTTCAATTTTCATTCATATTGATTAAATAAATATAAGACACACATGATTTAAACATGAAAAATGGTTTATATGAAGAAAGTAGAGCGCTACAAATACACCAAGGTTAAGTACTTGAGCAGTGAATGTGCAGCATGTTGTAACGAGTGAGAAATATAAACTAAATTAAATGAGGAACCAGTAAAAGATAATGCGAATATTTAAATGTATTACATTTGATGTAAATCATTATCATGAATTAATTAACATTACTAGCAAACATACTGTTGTTTCTTTCTTCCATTTCTGTGTTTCCCCTTTCCTTTGCTTTGTGTGACCATATTTTGCCATAATTCATAGGCTTAGAGACATTATCGCACGACACAGGCAAAAACTCCGCCACGCTCGTTATTTCACGGATTTTCGCTGGTATCCTTCTACGATGGGAGAGAGAGAGAGAGAGAGAGAGAGAGAGAGAGAGAGAGAGAGAGAGAGAGAGAGAGAGA
>JAECUM010015597.1:0-46205 GCA_016617855.1 Megalonaias nervosa | reverse complement strand
ATATATATATATATATATATATATATATATATATATATAGTGTGTCTGTGTGTCTGTGCAGAATAATGCTAAATATGTTAATCTTTTGCCAAGTGTTAGATAATATATCTATCATGATATGCAAAGCCTGTTGTTTCCGTCCAAATGTGCTTATGACCATTGTCTGTTTGACGCTGCTACTTCAGCAGTAACGCTACATTAGCCTAATCAGCAAACTAGCTCTTCTACCTTCCCTAAAGATTCAGTTACAACAGAAATATCCCTCCTAGTGGCATGGAAATGTTCAAACAAAACTCTGTCTCTCAAGGAAACAAAAATACCATAAGGGTTGTTAGACGTAGATTATACAAAAGTATTACCCCAACGGCCATCGTTAGTATCTCGATTAAATGGGGCCACAAGTCCATATCGTTCGGATTAGATCTACTCTTATCCCAATAAAATCGTGAAACATATCAAACTTCACGTTCATTGTCAATCCTCTTTCTATTAATTATATGTGATTGTTTTGCTGTCAATAGAGTACAATTCATCTTTATTTTGAAATCATTTTTTTTTTCTTCAGTTATCTAATTACATAAAACTCTTTCAATTGGACAAACTTAATATGTATCGCTTGATAATAAACTTTCAAAAGGCATAATCTTCAAACATGTGCCTGAGTTGTTTTTATTTCTGTATTTAGTAGTAGTAGTAGTAGTAGTAGTAGTAGTAATAGTACAAGTAGTAGTGCTGTTAGTGTGATTTGGATCTTTTTGACGTAACTTTAACAATTTTTCAGTCATATCGCTACGATGTCTGCTTTGTGACAGTTCATAATGATGAATAGCACTGGTACATCATGCCGCTGACATGTAGCATGATGTTCCACCCAGTTACATTATCCTGACACCAAGCCCACCAGTCCTAACACTAAACTCTTAATGCTAAGCGCCTAGCGAGGCAGCAGCTAGTACCATATTTATACGTCTTTGGTATGACTCGGCCGGGGTTAGAACCCGCGACCTCCCGTATCTGAGGTAGACGCTCTAACCACTAGGCCACCGGAGCGGTCCAGTAGTAGTAGTAGTAGTAGTAGTAGTAGTAACACAATATGATGGCTTGACAGTATTTTTAAAACATGCTCAAAGGAAAGGTCCTTCGGTAAAATTTGGAACAATACAAAAACCTGGAGAGAAGTACCAGTTAAAGAAAGTTTTGAAAAGTAACCTTTGACCTCTTTGAAATAAACCGCCCAATACACCATGACACACTACCGTTTTACAACTCTTGTGTATTTGATAAAATAATTGTTTAACATCATCGGGAAAAAATAACAGCAACAAAAGTAATATCAACCATCTCCATCATTGTCGTCTTCTTCATCTTATGATGATTAGATTGACTTCATGACAAAACGTCAACATAAATAAATATTTTACGTTGTGAAAGTGTGCAAGAATTTTATCGAGAAAGACTCCATTTAGTTTTGGCAAGACCTCATGTATGGAATTCCTTACCACTCAGGATATTCATGAAGTTAAATCTTGCCAACATTTGTCACGTTAGCATTATCACTTCTGAAATGTTGGTGTATTTTATTTCTATTCACAAAACAATGTATATTTTTACACAGCTAAGGGTTGAAGCAGTTCAGAATCACCAGAGGATTTAAAGGTTGGTGTGCATTTTCTTGTGAATTTCTTCTGGTTTTCTCACTTGAACATGTAAGTGCATGTAAAGGTCATTACAAAGCAATTTATGAGAAAAAGTGCCCAGTCACTATTTGGCCTTAAAATACAATAAAACCAAAAGTGAAGTATGTTTTTTCAAGTAGTTATCGTTCTCGAACAATTTAAATATCTTTCAGCATATACAGTTGAACTGGAGATAATTGTGTTTTGCAAAGTTGCTAGAGATAATTGTTTAGGACCTATTAAAGCTTATGCAAGAAATGCAGTGCAGGGAAAGTTCTGAGAATACTATCTATCTATCTATCTATCTATCTATCTATCTATCTATCTATCTATCTATCTATCTATCTATCTATCTATCTTGTTCTGTCTGGTGTATATTTATAATTCTCTATAATTAATCCTATATACCTTGATTTTCTTCATAGGAATCCGGAATAACTGTGTAGATAGATGAGAATAAATTACAAGGTCGTCATGCGAGTGTGTCTGCTACGAACGAGTGCATATAACACCGATTCAGTCGCATCATTTTTTGGTGATGCGTGCTTAGTCGTGATGGAATATGGGCTGGTGTGTACAGGCAAGGCGATGGGTGCCGTTTACCCGCGGACCTGCGTTCGAATCTCCGTAGAGTGCGAATTAAAAATTCTCTAACCTGTATGATAGTATTATTTGTATTAAATATTAATTCTGCATACTGTTATCAAGCATTCTTTTACAGAATCCAGGGATAGCACTTTCCGTTCTGTTTGGTGTATACATACATACATATATATATATATATATATATATATATATATATATATATATATATATATAATGCACAACAGTCGGGAGTTTGGCACCTCCAACATACCTTTTTAAAAGGCAGTATACACCCAACTTTAATATCATGCCATAGTCAGTTTCCTGTATCATAGGTAGGGGTTTGTCGAAATTTAGACCCCTTTTGGGCACTTTGAACTCTACTCTACTTGTGGTAATTGCAAATTGCAAAGATAGGTCATTTTCAACATGGTACAATAAGATCGTATGACAAAAGATCAATAGGGGATGCATTTGAGCTGAAATGTAATACTTTAAATTGCAATCCGATATTATTACGAACATTAAAGTGTATAATCTACGCAAAAATGTTCCATCATAATTTATGATCAGATTAGAATGTCATGTAATTGTCCCAAGGAAATGACACAAATAATTATTTCCCGATGCTTTTTACTCTCATCTAAAATGTAAAACACGTCGCTCTTGACGCTTCCTGCTATGCAGATTGCTTGATTTATTTCTGAATGGTATAAGGATCATGAACAGAAATGCAGCACAGTATGATCCCCATGATGTTTGTTTGTCATTTGATGAATGCAGTTGCAAATCCCATTAGTGAAACTGTAGAAATAGCCATCAATCTTATTAGATGGAATTGTTATTCCTGTGCTGCAATTGAAATGTATATTTGTTTTTGTTTTTGGTTGTGTATTATTATGAATTATTTATTTACCTTACATCGAACCTTGAAGCAGGGTTCACAAATATATATGTAGGAATTTCATGTATTGCAAAGCAATGTGAATTCCGTTACAATAACTAATGGGGGGGGGGGGCGAGTGGCCGAGTGGTCTAAAGCGCTCTCCGTTACGGATCACTGCCATCTCACCTCTGTCTGCGTGGGTTCGAGTCTAGGATTCGGCGAATGTGGATATGCGAGAAAGCTTGCCAGTAGCTTCTCGTGGGTCGGTGGATCTTTCCAGGGATTTCCCGGTTTCTTCCTCCACCATTAATACTGGCCGCCATGTATAGCCTATCGTGTGCTGAAAAATGACGTTAAGCCCCACAACAACAATAACTAATGGATCTGTAGGAACTTCATTTGTTATAAAGTAGTCTGAAATCAGCTACAATAACATTTAAGAAAACTTCACCTTGCCTTTCGTTGAATCTGATTACATTATTGGTAAGTCAATGAATAGAATTTGAAAATGATATTTATCGTGTGAAACATAGCACTCAAATAAATATACACGTGCAACAGGCACGTGCAATCTACCGCAAACGAACCGCATCTGACCCGCCACCCGGTTTTATCTGGATAAATTTACATCATACGGTGTGGCCTTAAAATTTGCTCTCCGGCCCTCGCCCTGGAGGAAGTTCCGTGTGCCTGATGTGTAGTGTAATATGTGTATGCAAAACAAAATACAAACCCTTGTAACAATAAGTAAAGCAATCAGTTGATTTTTATGTTTGGCTGTTTTCAAAGGTTAAACTAATTCAAAATATACATGCCTGAAATATATTGGAAAAATTAACGTTGCTGCTTAATGCTTAATTAATACCAGTTTAAATGTGACAGTGATTTTCCGTTAGTATTGACAAGTCAAATCTTCTGATATTGATTTTGCAGGTAGTAATCAATGAAACGTATGCATAATTTACCGGTCGGATTTGCGTATCCATTACAATATATGGCCCATAAAGTGCAACGCTGACAATAATGTCACGGCGCGGAAACCGAATCAACTTTTGCTTTCGGATCCTGTCAAGCAATATTGACCATGTACGGCCCTTCTGGCGGTATGATTCCCCAAAATCAGACGTAAGTAAATCATCTTCTAATTCTTGCTGCACGAGTCAAATGAGAAACAGCGATAGAAATGTTTTCTTTTCAAAAGAATATTGGAACAGATAACTGGATGATTTTTAAAAAAATGGGTTATCCGAGTAAAATTCAATGAGCCGACGAGCATTTTCCTCCGAAGTTTACAACATTATTTCACCATCTGAGTAAGACTGGAATGCGTATTTCTGTGCAAATTGTATGTACTACCGTACTGTATGATAACCAAAGGAATAGCTTAATAGTTGCATACTTTTAAAGAAATATGGGAGAATACATAGTGTCGATTCGTACCAGCCTTTATCAATTTGAAGCATTTTTTTTTAAAACCCTTTTTAAATTTGAAAGCAAAACAACGAAATAGCTGAATGCTAATTTTTAAAAACAAAATAAATATTTTTTTTTCTTTTCGAAATGTATCACCCAATTGACACATAAATGCATGCACAACCTTGCAAAATATCCTCGGATCCATAAAAGGCATGTAATGGATCGTGAAAAATAACTTAAAACGGTTTTGGCAAACAAGATGAAGCGTTAATCTAGATTTAAACGGGTTAAATGACGCCATAGAACAAATTTACATCATCGTTTGTTCTAGATGAAGGTATTTTGCAGAGGTCATGAACAAGTACCTACCCATCCTTCAACCCAAACAACGGCTACTCTCAACAACATATTAAGAATCTTGACTCGTTCCAAACGACAATTACTAAGTCTCGCATATAGAACGCTCTTGTAGATAAAGTTACGAGGCTCCTAGTTTGATATTTTCAAACGCGTGCTCCCAATACTCATTGTTTAATATTTCTCTCATTTAATATTTCCCCAGGATTCACTTGGTCCAATGAGGACAAGAGCTGTGCCGGTCAATGTTCATATCCAGCCGCTACGGTACCAAGCAGAAGCCTTACCAGTAGTTGGGAATACCAATTCGTTTTATGAGATTGATCAATTTTTTTTCTTTAACTCCTTTTGTCTATATGTATGTCTTTACTATCACTCTGCGCATACTATCTAATTATCCGTTTGAATAGTTCGACGTAAGCAAAAGAATACACAAAATGCTGCGAATAAGCAAACCACCTGACCTTCAAGGCGACCACACTATATTTCTAGGGAGCAAGCGGTGGGTTTGATCTCCGATTATTTTGAACAACACAAATAGCCCGTTTAGTTGTCGTAAAAGTTTCAAAATTGCAAACAATTGTAGGAAAGCTCAGATGACTTAAGAATAGTATTAATAGATGGACGTTAGTAACCACATAAAGCTAGATTTTTCTTCATCTCTTGAATTTTGAAAGGAATATTGATGAAGAACATAGTGAACAAAATCAATCTTCACAATTTGCCCACAGCACATGGGATAAAAATCTTAAATTATACCTCTATTATTATTTTCAAGTTATATATATATATATATATATATATATATATATATATATATATATATATATATATATATATATATATATATATACTTATATATATATATATATATAATGAACGGAATTGCCAATTTATTCTTACTCAAAAACATTATGCAAATTAGGGACAAATGAAAGCATTCAGTTACAGTCCACGGGTCTTTATGTTGAAATTTAGCAGATCAAAGAGATTTTTCTGCAGTTATAACAAAAACATTTTGCATATGTTGTGAGAATAATACTGATATAAATAGAATAGTAATGCAGCAGGCACAGTAATAGTTATGATGGTACGATAGAAATTTAAGTAGAACGAGAAATGAAATGAAATTCAGTAAGGTGAAAGATTACCTTAAGACGCCTTCTTAATTTTCTCCTAATATATATTTATGTTTTTAATTATTTGTTAGACTGAGTTTGGCATCAAATCTTTCAATATAAAGCATATTTTGGCATTTGTCGTTGGTGCAATGAAAATCCCATGTGAAGGGCGCCAAATGTATATACTGTCGTGGTTTCTTCAAGAGAAGAACTGGCAGGAGAAGTTTGACTCAGTATAAATACCCACGACGCTTTATATTCTCTCAAGTGAAACGAAATGTGGCATCCGTGTCATAAAAGTCTTTCGTCGTTAATTAGAGATGATCTATTTATTTGATCATCTAATTTACTGGTGTGAGCATACTAGGAGGGGACAACCTTCAAAATCTCACTCGAGAATATGTCTTGGATCAGACCCAAATTTGTACCACTGAGGATGTACTTTAAATATATACGGGAGTTCACATGTTGTTGACAAATTTATTTATTTTTAATTGGCGATATCTTATCTTATATGTTTATTTTTACGCGCTGAGAAAAAATACGGCTTATTGATGGTCACGATTTGCAATCGTCTAATCGCCATTGACCTCAGGAAACTATAGCAAAGGTTTGTGAAGAATCCGAAGTGGTTACCTTACAATTTGGTTTAGTTGTGTCTTATAATAGGGTAGGTTACGAATTCACTTAATTGTTATAAATATAATTTGATGTCATTTAACCATAAGACCTGGCGTGCACCACTATGTTGTTTTCGGATAAATGCAACAAAACTTGTGTGTGTGTGTGTGTGTGTGTGTGTGTGTATGTGTGTGTGTGTGTGTGATTTGGATTTTTAACGTAGCTTTAACAATTTTTCAATCATATCGCTACGATGTCTGCAGGGTACAGTTTACAGTAATGTCTATAACTGGGGCATCATGCCGCAGACATGTAGCATCATGTCCCACCCAGTCACATTATCCCCCTTTCCACCCACCTCCGATTTTGAAAACGAAAAGCATCAAGGATATTAAAAGATGCACAAAACTTACTCATTTCATTCACCGATACATAATTTCTAACTCGACTGCCACCAGGCGGTCCTTAATATTGTCACCTTTTTTGCGTCTCAAACCTAGAGGAACTTCAACATTAACATAGCATCCATATTTGTGAGTCTATTTTTCGTGCAACAGACGTGTTGTAGTTATTTTATTCAGTAAGTTCCGAATAGTTCCATAAATTTCCGTAAAGTTGAGATGCAAGGGCATATTGTTCCCCTATTAGACATTGTTTACACTGGTTGCAGACGACACAGTGTTTACCCCTCTAAGTATTTTTGGGCCATCTATCCACCCCTTAACTGAAAATGGACTTTTGCAGCGAACGGAAAGTGACACCGATCAGGCTCCTTGTTTACTCTGAAACTTCCGTTTGGTTTGAAACGAGTCGAAGATGACAACGCTAGGGACCGCTTGGTCACAATTGAATTAAAAGTAATACATAGGTTGTGCATATTTTGTATATCCTTGATGTTTATCGTTTTTAAATTCGGTGGGGGTTGGGATGGCGTACAAGTTGCCGTTGGTGTGGTTATGCGGAAACAAGACGTTCATTCTGTTATACGTGAGTAAACATGTGTAATCGTTCTCTATTTATTTGATGAGCGCAGGCCATCTTTTTATATATATATGTGTGTGTGTGTGTGTTTGTGTGTGTGTGTGTGTGTGTGTGTGTGTGTGTGTGTGCATTATTTATCTCAGATAAGGTTATGATTTAGTGAAATAACTTCAATTTTCTGACTAATTGACAGTAATTAGTACTTGTACTGTACAGATGACTTGTATTTATTAGTCACGATTGTATAACTTCTTACTCTCATGTAAAGCTAATGATCACGTGTACTACTTCCAAATTATTTACTAGCGTTCAGAATCAATAACTAAGATGTTAATAACCATGCTATCAGTGTTTACAGAAATGTATAGTGGAGGTCGAGGGGAATGCGTATGATGTAAAAATTCTTTAGATGAATGATAACTTCAACTATATTTTCAGGTTTTTCAATGGGCATGAATAAACTCCTTGCATGAACTCCTATGTAGCTGTCGCTAAACAAACACACGCATGCACGATCAAGCATACACCTGTTACAACAACGTTAATAACGATTATTCGACTGAGATGATTTTTTTTTTTCTTGAACGAAACATTGCCAGATTTATTCTTTAAAGTATAAACTCACGAGAGAATATTCTTTCTGACATGGTTTAATATTTCCCTGCATACTTTATCGTGCGACTGAGTTCACCGCCATTTTCGGCCATTTTCTCTCAACGTACGCTATTACCGAGTTGGATTTTAGTGGAAAAAAAACTACCAGGTGCTCCGATTGCAATATGTTATGGCTAATGTAAACACCTGATGACTTGTGAAAATCCTAGTACCCAAAAACCTTCATTTCCCGTGTCTTTGATCAGTGATTATCCTTTATTCTATCAAAAAGTATTAATATAGTCATACACGGACATATGTTAATGGTATAGACATGAACAATCTAGTCTGGTTTGCATTTTTATCGACTTTTTGTAACCAATAATACTAAACTCTGTGGAGCGTAATGGCTTTCAAATAAATTTGATTTGATTCATCATACTAAATTGACACAGAGTGTAGAAACGTGCATTAAATGATAGATATACCGCGAGAAACTGACGTCCGTACACACCATGGCATGCAACACGTCAACATTTCGTCAGTTGGATTTCAGAACGTATTTAGATCAGCATCGGATATGCTCAAAATATAGATGATTCATGAAAAGCTGTAATGTCAAGCTGAGTAAGGTTGATTGTAACTCTTTCATGAGTGCGAATGTAAGAGACCGCTACACACACGCTCGCACACGATACTTTTCCCTTATTCACTGTAATATGTCAATACAAAGGTACTAGGGAATGGTCACAGTGTAATTAAAATTAGTAAAATTATTATTCCTTCAAGATCATGCAATATATATATATATATATATATATATATATATATATATATATATATATATATGACAACTTTAATCTTACAGTGTGTTACTGGTCTTATTTATTACTATTTTGTTGGGTGGGTAGGAGTAAAAAGAATTTGTAGTGATAGTGGAACAGTTACTACTTATAGACTAAATGATAAACTGATAGTTAAACTTGTCGAGTTGCCAACTCGGTAAACCAGATTTTTAGTGGCATTAGTGGGAGCGAGGGGGAGGGGTAACGATGAGCGGGAGGGGGAAGTGGGTGAGTGAATGGGTCATTCATTATACTTATTCAAATTAAGTGTCACTCATGATTCCTTCCAGAGCTTTTGGGTTATGAGATACAATCCTAGCGGAAATGAGTAAAGCTTGCAAATCGCGTTGTTTAGATGTATAACACAAGTATTTGCTTTTAATTAATGTTTGTTATGCAGTCCTTACTCTTTTATTATCTCAATGTGTTGTTGAGGAAGTTTGAGCAAAATGTATTTGTGTCAGGTTAGGTAACCCGAGTTCCAGATAATATTTACCACCAATCAGGACCCTACACTGATATTTGTGTACTTCATATGAGATGTCCATATGGACCAAACTGAACTTCGCCAAAATGACATCCAGGTCGTTGAACTAAAGCAGATATAAGACACACCACACACGGAGAGAGAGAGAGAGAGAGAGAGAGAGAGAGAGAGAGAGAGAGAGACTTTCAGTGAGCATGCAATAGTATGTGTTTGCTGGAGGTAACGAATCCAAGCTACGCTTAGAATGACGCCACTTAAAAGATGCCTACTGGAGACTCCGGGTTATGAGATGAACAAAAAAATGCTAGCTGCTGCCACCCAACATGAGTGGGTCGCTGAAGTCAAATTAAATTAAACAAAACTGAGGAACAATGTTAGGTCAATTACTGATGCCAAGCGCTATACCAAGATATGAAAATCTAATCATCCGAGAAACGATGAATTAACAAAATGCTGGGAAATAGTAGCTATTCCATAATCTGGATAAGAAAATGCCATCTTCGTTCCCTCCCATTTTCTTTTTCAAACAGAACTATGTCTGTCCTTTCAACATAAAAAATGTTATGACATTTGAATCGTTGATCAAAGACAGTTGAAACAACAAGTCAGTGGTAGTAATGTGTAAACTGTGATAATAGTTATGACAAATGAATTAAAAACAAGTACTGTTATGTCTTACAACAATTTACAGATAACAAAAGAAGTAAAGTTCACTTGTCTGTATCTTCGATACACGTGATTTTTAACTTTAAAAATATGTAAAAAATGAAATTTAATTTGAAGTTCAAATGTTTGAACATTTGTAAGAGTCTTGTGTCTTTTCCGGTTGCTTTGCTGTAATATTTATACACTAAATAGCCATTACAAGAAGAAAACATGACATAAATTGGACTGTTGTGTAATAGCCACGCGGTCCTGCGTGACACAATATTCTTTGACGATACAAACTGATGTGGCGGATTATTTTAATCTAAAACCCTTGAAATATGATTTAATCATAATAAAATGTACAAGAGTCCTGCAATCGTCATTCCCCCCCCCCCCCAAGCCGTTCTGTTATCTCACCAGATATTAAAATGCATCGATTAATGGACTAGATTTCCATCCCAAAAAACGATATGCAAGGTCAATAAGGAAATACGTGAGGTTTGACTCGAGGGCTGGTTTACATACAGAACTGTAGTCCCTAAAATGCAAAATGATTACACCTGAACATTTTTGGTTCCTTTTTTGTTTTTTTGTTTTTAAACCAGTAATCATGTTTCAGTCTCTTGGGAATGCTGAAGGATTTGTCACATTCCGCAAGATGTGTTGGGTTTATGGTGAGTGTAGATATATCAAAACTGATTTTTATTTTTGCTTCTCACAGGGTGGTAGATTGAAGTTCCACTTTGAGTGAATTTTGTGTATAGCATAGCCATACATCTGTTCAGATCTGATAACTAAAAAAATTGAAAGTTGAGTTGGACTGATAACATTGAATTGCAAGGCGTGTAGAAATATTTGTTTATCATGTGCTTGCGATTCAAGATGTTTGACAGGTCTATCACGAAATATCTTAGTCTGTCCAACCATCGGCATGATGCACGTCAACATTTCATGGACGTTGCTTGCACAGAAAGAATTCGTTGAATCTCTAATGTTATATGCTCGCGTTATCTCGTCAAGAAAGAGAAAGTAGATGTATCAAGAAATATCTACCAGTCAGACGATAAAGGCGATAACTATTCGAACCATTTTATACCCAAAGCCTCGACACACAACATTAGTACATACACTTTCACAAGGCATGCTATGTAAAGGCATGTGTAAATCCTCAGAATATGCAAACCCATACATTTTAGAAAGCATAAATGGAAAGCGACACATCCAAACTCTCGGGCTGATTTTGATAAAATTCGTGACTGATGACTGTAAGCAAGTAACAAATATCATAAGTGATTATTTTAAACAAAGAATTAGTTTAGGAATACATTTGATAACTTGTTTGTTTGAAGTTTGAGCTTAATGCGTAAGATAAATTCTTTATGACTGTACTTAAAAAGAATCATTACCCAAGCAATACAATTTGGTTCTCAGATCTCTTTGAAATGTCCGATGTCTTCAGTCTGTAGAATGCCCATCATCAAACAAAGAATCTGCTAAAGTGAAGTTCACTTCGCGGAATCTAGAGAAATCATTGAAATTCACATAGCTGAAATCTTTTCATCAGTGAAGGGGGCACAATAGGGACAGTGAGAAAATACATTACAGACACCCCACCCCGCGGGGCACTATAGGGACAAAAAAACAACCCTGGGCCGATATAGGGACATGATTCATATTGGGCCTGTATAGGGACAATAGGAATGGAACAGGTGGGGTGACGTCAGGGTACTGACAACAATGTTGCAAGTGGCTGACCTGAATACGCGCGGCTACCCTAGGTAGAGACAAATACAATAGAGACAGAGACAAAGAAACATGGTTAGAGACATAGATATATATACAACACAGTCACATATTGATGAACATCAATCTATCACATTTAAAATCATACAACAACTAAAAAACATTTTAGGCAAGAAAAAGTAAATGCTTTCGAGGAATATGAGTGGCCCTGAAAAGGGCCGTTGGCTTTTTATGTTAACACTATTTCGTTAACATAGAGGGCATCTCACTGATCTTCTTCTCTGTCTTAAACTTCGTCTAACCTCTGAACCGTAGATGAGGACTCGCTTCAGACAGCCTTGTCTCTCCACATAGGACCTTCTTTTCCAAACTGTCGTCTCAGTGATCCGGATGATTGTCCATGATGATTTAACATACATGGGTAAGTCCGTACAGAACAGCATCGACAATACGAGAGTAGAGGATTCAACGTTTGTCCATATCTTGTGACGAGAACAGATGGCAAGAATGAAGTGAACCGCGTTTATTTATAGTGGAAGACCGGATCGAAACGGATTGAGATTTTTCACCAATCCCAATACGCGTTACAAAGTTCAGCCACCTCAAGGAGTCTGTCTTCCAATCCGAAGAAAGTTACCTGTGACGTCACATTCCCTATATAGGTGCGCTAGCGTCTGTGCGCAGTGAATCGATGCGACATTGTTTTTTGAAACATGACAGAAATTAAGAAGTCAATGAATTGGGGTGCACCGGCCGTGGAGACAAGGAGCGATGGTATAGCAGTGGTTACCAAAGTCAACACAGGTCTACTTCCAGAAGAGGTCGATTTCAATTGGGATTTAGTGGATTTTCTCTCTTCTTCGCAAGAATTTGTTCCGGTACCAGTACCTTCGCTACCTTCTCCTTCTTTACCACACGTCGAGGATTTTAAACAGAGACAGAAAGAAGAATTGGAGAATTTTTTACAACAGCAAAAAGAAGGAGAACAAGCTTTTCTCCTGTAACAGCAACAGCAACAGCAAGAGGAAGAGGCAAGAAGGAAACGACAGGAAGAAGAAGAAACAGAGAAGAAACAAAGTCTAGGAGAGAAGGAGACAAACGTTTGATCGAACATAAACATCATTTAATCGATCGTCCACCTCAACGGATTGTGTAGTGTTACAAAGAGTGGCAATCGGCGTACACCTCCTGCGAGAAAGTCAAGGCGATTCCATCGTGTTTGTGGAAGGAGTTCCTGGCGAAGACGACGAGATCGTGTCTGACCCTACTCAAACCCATCTGGTTATCTTCGACGACATGTTAGGAGAAAACGAAGAAGAAATTAAAATCTGGTTTACACGCAAAGAGCATCATCGTAATGGCAGTGTCATTTACATCACCCAACATTTGTTTCAACAAGAGATAAATCGCAAGTGCAAGTCTTAATCAAACAGTTAGGAACGCCTTGGCTAACCCATGCGTACGACGATGCCACGACGATGCCACTTAAACCGCACACGTTTATTTATTCGTGGATTTAAAACCCACCCACCCCGATTATTTGCGATTTCGTACCCATCTGTTTCACCACTGTTGCCAAGACGGAGGGCCTGTCGTGTGCACTCCCCTGTCGTCGACTTAACAACAACCAAAAAGAGTCAATAAAAACCTCGGTCACTTTGGATCTGTCTCACACAGCGTCAACATGACGTCCCTTCAGTCTCATCTTCCCGTCAAATTGATTCGTCGCAAAAAAAATCCACAAATACGTGCTCGTGTCTTAGAAGCTAGTCTCAAAGAAGTCTTACGATGGTTTACGGTGACAGCACGTCAATTACTGCAAGGCATCATTCACATTCCACATCAAACCAAACGCTTTTTTGAAGAAACAAAGTAGCCTTGACGCAAATGGCCGATTCTCTTATCGACACTCAAACCAAAAAGCGAATCATTTTAAAACATGGAGGTAGCGGTTCTCTTGGAGGTGTCATCATTCGGTCCCTCTTAAAATGGGATCCTAATTCTCCCAAAGTCGTCCCCAAGAAAAAAGCCACTCCCCGACGTATCCAGAAGAAAAAGAGCAGCAGTGTCAAGACCAGGTCACAGCCTCAGAAAAAGAAAAAGAAAAGCCCACAGCTTCTACCCGCAAGAGAGGCACTGCAGCCAGGACGCAACCTTACATTTGCAAACCACGACCTGCCGCAACGGTGACTCCGTCTCCAGTAGCCTCAGGTTCTTCCACATCTCCGTTGCTGGTGATTCCTGCCAAACCCGATTTGACACATGTCTTTCCTAATTTGATGAAAAATTGGAAACCCGCGACTCCAAAATCTTCTCCTCCAATGGTGACACCCTCTTCCTCTTCTTTAGCGGCAGTGGCCGCTGCTCACAAAGTACCTGCCCCCAAAATCAAAGTCCAAGAGAGATCGGGTGTGTTAAAGAGTTTACTGGATTTGTCCAAGAAAGAACTGTCCCGATTAAGTCTGTTGCGAACCCCTGGATGACCTGTGATGCCAGCCACGAAAATGATACGACGATCCGACAATCAGTGGCGACGCATTCCAGTATAAAAAAGACCTGAGGTAAACGATAGGTTCAGTGTTTTTGTGCTCCTGAACGCCCAAAGATGTCCCCTTAAAGACGTGCACACCGTCACCATCGTCGTTCTTCTGTCCAAAAAGGAAAAGGAAAAAGAAAAGGACTGCCTCCTCGTTTAGCCAAACATTGGGACATGTCCGTCCTGTCCAAAGCTCCTCCACCCATGCGAAAACAACTCATTGAAACCGCCTCCAAAGACGTCATATATACCGTGAGCGAATGTTGTCTGAATCTCTTGAAAGGAACGATGCCTTTGTCTAAACATCAGAAAGAATGCTTAGGCAAACTTCGGCACGTTCTTCGCCAAATGGACCAAGAGAAAATCCCCATTCGTCAATAGAAAAAGATGTTGGTGCAACACGCAGGAATTTTACCCCTGTTAGGACTCTTGCTGGGAACAATAGGAGGACCCTTGCTGAAAGGAGTATTGAAAGGAGTATTGGGAACGATGGGAAGAATCCTGGGATGAAGATTAAAAGGTCCAAGAAGAAAAAAGGATTGTCTGGAGTCAAAAAATCTCAGACGTGATCATTGAAATCCGATGAAAGGACGAAAACTCACTTTAGTACGTTACAAACGATGGATGGAATACCATCGTTGGCAAGAACAACGGACCCCGCATTTACCTTCCAATCCTCATTTGACCGAGATGTCCCAGTTACAACACGAACTGCAATCATTGATGGTTCTCAGCGATTTGTCAGAAACGGAAAAATCGCAACGGTAAAGTCAACTGTTGCAACGACTTCAACTCTTGCACCAGAAAGCTTTGGACGAAACAGCTCTATCAACTCTGAAAGATTTTAAGACTCTGATGAAAAGTTCACCCCCACCTCCAGTGGTCAAGACAGATGCAGCTCCACGGATGTCTGAGGAAGAAGAGGCACGAGAAGTCTTTCAAACACCGTCAGCAGCTCCCATCCCTAATAAGATTGCAGCGTTCTTGTTGACCCCTTCCCCTGCACCCCAACGAGAAAAACTTAAAGCTTGGGTTAGAAAGATGATGTCCACTCCTCCTTCGACAGAAGTCAAAAAGACAGAAGGGAAACCAGAAGTGAAAAAAGAAAAGAAGGCCAAAGCCATCCCATTACCGCCACCACCACCACTACTACCCTCGACTTCTGCTCCCGTGGCACATCGGATACGTAAAGCCGTTTCTAAACCACCCCCTCGCCCCATCCAGGGTAGCATCAGTGAAGAGTGGATAACTTATTAAAAAATGGAGAGCATTTATTGCGATCCATCCGAAATTGCAGGTTACTGATGAGTTCAGAAATTGTATCGTGCTGCCAAAACTCGACTGAAAAGTGTCCGTTTACCTCAAGTGCAACGATGGTTACAAGAACAAAAGCCACGTACACCTTACACAAAGCCCTTTCGTCGAAAATTTTCCAGAAGTCGCACCTGATTGGAGGGTATCGATCATCAATGGCAAGCTGATTTAGCCGATGTCTCTCATTTGGCCGCCTACAATCGCGGCTTCGCGGCCCTTCAACATAGCCTCAGCTACTGAAGTGACCACTCCTTCCCCCAGTTTTTCTCTGCAAGATGGACAAAAGCAACCCTTGTGGGTGTGGTGTGGAGAACGTGTGCCTAAAGCGCAAATCGTCTTTTTCTGCCAAATCTTTGTGGTGTATTGTGTCATCGCTGCTGCCATTGCCAATTTGAGTTTGCAGCAAGGAGACAAACAATTGTGGACCATTTTACTCAGCAGTCGCATCGGTTACTTTCTCCCCAATCCGTCCCTGAAATATTCCTGTAACAGGAACAACAACGGGAGCCTTGCGTCCAACGACAGTCACCCTTCCAACAGTCACCATTCTAACAACAATCCTCTGTTAGACATTCCTATGACCTCCTGCAACCCCTCGGACACTAGAACTCTGGAATTATGAATAACCAATTTTACTTGACGTTACCCAGTTACGGTTCCATGGAGGTGGTTCCCCACAACACATTATGCTGTTACACGGCCACATTACCTCAGTCCATCCAATTGGATCACGAAGCCCATTGGGAAGTGACTTTAGTGGAAATGATTCACCCTACACAAATCCTAAATATCCTTCCAAATCAAAACGCTTTCAAAGTGGAAGTTCATGACGAGCAAGTGCAACAAAACTTGGATGAACGCACCACTGCGAAATATTTTCGATTCCCTGTAGAAATGAACCAAGGACTGAATTTGATCTTTGTGTACTCCGATGTGATGGAGTACAACGTAGTGGGACACACCTCCGTACCGTTACTGCGTGTCATTCCTTTCAAAGTGGATTCTGCCACGAACTCTGACGAGGAAGGTGGAAACACCTATCACGTTCACCGAGAATTTGTACATCCTCACTATTTGCCCGTCAGTAAGCCGTATTTCGACACTGTCAACATTACTATAAAAGGAGATCTGGGACAAAATATTCCATTCACCAAAGGGAAAGCCTCAGTGAAACTCCATTTTCGGAAACGATTACTCTACCTCTTTGTCAGTCATGTATCCTGTGTACCAAGGAGTCGCTCGACAGTGAGGACATGGTTTAGGAGATATGCTGAAATCAGCCTTTCGTTTGGTGGCCCCCGTTTTAAATCCGATGGTGACACACGAATTGCACACCTTGAAAGATTCCGCGTTGACGCAAGGTAAAGAATTTCTCCAAAATGTCATCTTGACAAACAAAATTCCAAAGAAGCTCTCTGGAGAGCAGGCAAAAATGTCTTGCTTCAAACGGATGAAGACATTTTGGGCCCACGAGAAACTATAAATGCCCCGGACGCGGCCGAGTCAGGCATTACTACTTCCCTGACACCACAGCAAGGACAAGGCAGAAAGAGACGACAAAGACACCCCTTCAAAGGACTTCACACCCCCAGAGCTAGAAAGACTAAGAAATGAAAAACCGTCCTAGACTTGGACGTTTTTGATTATTACATCAGAGAAAGAAAGAAAATTATGCACTGACAGTCTTGCACCTGTTCCAAGTCGGAACTGGATCTGTTTGCCATGCCACCCACCAAGATGACCATGCAAGAATCCCAATGGGTCGAATTTCATCCCGTCTCCTCTGTGACGGATTCAGCTCTCATCGAGTTTGAAATCAAAGGACAGCCCGAAGGTTACATCAATCTGAATAGCAGTTACTTGTACCTGAAACTCAAAGTGACCAAAACGGACAAAACCAATCCCTGAGCCAATGCTAGAGTAGCTCCCGTCAACAATTTCATGCATTCCTTGTTCAGCGAAGTGGATTTACTTGAATAACAAACTGGTCAACAGTAGCATGGATACTTACCCTTACCGAGCGTACCTGGAAAATCTCTTGACGTACGGAAAAGAGGTCAAGAATACTTATCTGGATGCTTGCGTGGTTTGGAAATCTGACACCGCAGGTGACGACAAGTTTAACGAAATAGCCCTGGCAGCAGATGACGATCCTCACAATGTGGGCTTTAACGACCGCCGAAAGAAAATCCTTTAGAACTGATAGATCGTTTGCATTTGGACATGTGGTTGCAAGACAAGTATTTGCTCAACGGAGTGGATATTTGCCTGAGACTGAATCGCAGCAGTGTCGCTTTCCATTTGATGGCTCATGCCAACGAGTACAAAACCATCATCCAAGAAGCTAGACTTTACATGCGTCGCGTAGAAGCGTTACCTAAAGCGGGAAACATCAGTCACACATTGAGCAGAACGACCGCCAAGTATCCGATACGACGCGTAGAAGTGAAAACTTTCACCATTGCTGCTGAACTCCGATCCAAGATCGAAGATCATCTGTTCCAAGGACAGTTACCCAAACGTTTATTCATTGGCATCGTCAGCAATGCAGCCCTCAACGGAGTCCACGATCAAAATACTTTCCAGTTTAAGCACTACAGAGTGTCCAAGATCGAGGTCAGTCGCGATGGCAAGACCTTGTGTACCAGACCATTCGAACCTAACTTTGCCCAGAAGAATTACTTGAGATCGTACTTGCCCCTGTACGAAGCTACCGGACAGCTAGGAACCAACACCAGTCACGGCATTTCGTACGAAGATTCTGTAAGAGGTTACACTTTGTGGGTCTTTGATTTCACTCCAGACCAAGGCAGCGACGAGGGGTATTTCCACCCTGTAAAATCCGGTGAACTGCGTGTGGAACTTCAGTTTGCAGAAGCTCTCGTCAGGACGGTGAACGTCATCTTTTGTGCCGAATTCGATAATGCCATAGAAATCAACAGGTTGGGAGAAGTCATTCTAGACTATTAGAAACAATGGAAGACTCTTATCCCTCTTTGAACAGTAGAGAATCTTTGGAAATGGAATGGGAGGATACCGTGAAAGCAGAACCCCAAGACAAAGACGAAGAGGACATAGTGGTCACGTCCAGACGGCCTGAACAAGAACAACATTTAGTGTCCTATTTTGCCAAACACCTGGCGGATAAAATTACGGAATTGACCAAGAAAGATTGCTATGGATGTCAAACGATCGTCCCAGTCAAATTCAACACGATAAATGTCTGATGATGAGCCAAGAAGAAAAATTGGACGAGTATCTGGATGGTGCATGGAGTCTCATCTCGGAAGAAGCAGTGTTGCATGAGTGGTATAAAGGCTTGCGTGATCATTCCTGCCCTCCATTGACTACTCTGGAGATCTATCGCATCGAAGCTCTCTTAGCCCAGAGTTGGGAGACAAGGCGAAGAAACGGCTACTTGACAGAGCGTTTCAAACAAAAAGTCAGAATTGAATTGATGACTTATCATTACCTGTGAAAAAAACAAGAAAACAAAAATGGATACCTGGGAACTTTATTACCTTTTGAACAACAGTTCGTACACTGCTTCTTGGAATCCTGTCGTGTGTGCTAAAGATGAACTACCTCATCGCAAACCTCAAGACCATCAAGCTTATGTCATCAACACGGACAACAGTCACCTCCCAGGAACCCACTGGGTAGCCGTTTACTTCCGTAAAGAGGATTGTGTGGAGTATTTTGATTCATATGGATTACCCCCTTTGGAAGATGACATCATCGACTTTATGAGAAGAAATGCCCAGAAGACATGATTCAATAATGTGAAATTACAAGGCACAGATTCCATGGTGTGTGGACAATATTGTGTGTATTTTCTTCATCAACTCAGTCTTGAATATCCTTTAGAACATTTAGTGACTTACTTTGAACATAACTCTTCTAGAAATTATGAGAAAGTAGATCGATGGTTTTGTGACCGTTATGGCTATCTTTTGTCTTTAGCTAGAAAATGTACTGTACATCAATGGCCTCATGACTTCCATCAGTGGAAATCTAACATGATTTTTTTTGATGTTATTATTAATTGTTAGTTGACAGTTGTTTGTTTGAATAAAAAATGTTGTTTTGAAAAAATGTGTCTGTCATTTGTTTTCAAAAAAACAAAACACCATGAATATATGCTCTTTGACTTCTCTCTATCCCTCACCATGACATTAGATATCATAGTGTTCCGATCCAACAAAAACCCAGGGGGGTGTTTTCTATCGCGTCCCCATTTGAACCATATAAAGCGAGGCAGTCTCCAGTCTGGCCATCCATGGTTGACTCGTCAACCTATGAACATGCCTTCCAGACTAGCCAAGCTGAACGAAGCTTATGTCGATTTACATCATGTCAGGCAAAACCTGATACCAAAGCCTGAAGAGATAGAGAATGTCAGGATGTTAAAAGTGACCAAAGACCTGACAGAAGAACTCTTCAGAGAAGAAATCAATAAAGTACAATAAGAATGGACAGAGAAATACAGACTTCAGAAGCGGCAGAGAGAACAGCAACAACAGCAGCAGCAGCAACAACAGCAGGAACCAGAGGTTTTGTCGACTGCCAAGTAGACACCAAGGAGTTCTCCTTCTCTTTCCGCAGAAGCAGATCGTATCCTGTAGGAAAGCCTTCGCCAGACGGGGACTCAACCTTAGACAGTAAAAAGATTGCCATCACTCCCCATCAACAAAAACAGCCCTTTTAAGGGCTACCCCAACATTCTAGAAAAGACATACAAATACAAAAGACAAAAAAATTCAATTACCAAAACGATTGTGTGTTTTTTATGTTAAAAAAATTTAAGTGTGTCTATAAGCACTTCATTTCTTTTGTCAGTAAAAATCCACACTTCGTTTCTCTGTCTTGTCCGATAGTGTGTGTCTGTGTTTGTATGTAAAAAAAGTCAACGTGAGTGTTTCTTTTAGGTCCACGCTTTCCATGTAATAGTAATAGTGGTATTGTAAGTTTTGGTGTCAGGGGATGTTTTCCTTCATGTCCATGCTCCAGTGATACAAAGCAAAGCGATCATCAGTCTGGCTACTCAGCGTTAACCAGTCAACAGTAACAGAATGAATAATAGAATTGCCAAGCTTCTAGAACTCCAAATGCACCTGGAATATGCCAGGCGCATTTTAGATGAGCTGGCTATGGAGGCTATAGCCGAAGAAGCCAGGATAGAGGAGGAGGAAGAGGAGAAAAAGAAAGAAGAGAAGGAAAAGAAGCGAGGGATCCTGCCTCACCTCATACTGAGACCTGTGTGTGAGGTCAAGCCTGAGTTGAGGATGCCTCCACGAACAGTACCAGCAGGACAACCAGCACCACAACCACTACCAGCACCACAACCTCTACTATTACCAAAGCCACTACCAGCACCACAACTTCATCATCCACGGGTGTAGTATAGAAGAAGGAGGGAAACCTTCACTATCCCAGAGACGGAAGATTGGGGTGCTGAAGCCACTCAAGAGGCCTCTGCACTCCCAATCACAAATGTGAATTGGGCAAATGATTGGAGCAGGCGATGCGTCTGTGGTGCCCGACCTGGGAGATGTCACCATTAGCTAGGTGCGATTGGAGTTCGAAGGAAAAAACAGCCCTTCTCAGGGCTAACCAGATCTCTAGAAAAGAGACACTATTCAAGTTGCCAATTTGTCTGAATGTAGAGCAGTGTGACTATAAACACTCACTTCTTTAATGATGTGTGTGTGTGTGTGTGTGTGTGTGTGTGTGTTTTGCATTCGCATACATTTGTGTGGATAGTAGAGTGTGTGTTTTATGCGTTCATGTTCATTTGTGTGGATAGCAGATAAGGTGTGTTTTATGCGTTCGCATTTGTTTGTGTGGATAGTAGACATGGTGTGTTTTACGCGTTCGCGTTCATTTGTGTGGATAGCAGATATGGCGTGTTTTTCTTCTTCTCTTCCCATCTGTGTCGCGTTCATTTGTGTGGATAGTAGATATAGTGTGGTTTTTTTCTTCTCTTCGCATCTGTGTGGATAGAAGATATGGTGTGTTTTATGCATTCACGTTTGTTTGTGTGGATAGTAGATATGGTGTGTTTTTTCTTCTCTTCCCTTCTGTGTGGATTGTATATAATATGTGAAGTGAGTGTAAGGGATGTTTTCCTTCACGTCCGTGCTTCAAGTATATAAAGCGGAGTGATCGTCATTCGCGCCATTCAACGCTAAATATAAAAAATGGCAAGTAACATGGAGAGGATGCTGAGATTGCAGAATGTGGTAGACACGCTAGGTATGGTGGAGGAGATGCTAGTTAGAATGCAGTTTGGGGCTTATAGTCCTCATAGACTAAGTATGGAGATTAACAATTTAAAGAAAGGGAAGGACATATTAAATGAGATGATTAGAATAGAAAAGGAAGAAATTGAAGATATAGAAGACAAACAGAGGATGAGAGAATGAAATGAAAAAATTGAAAAGGAAGAAGAAAATGAAAAGAGGAAGAAACAGAAAGAGGAGGAGGAGAAGGAAAAAAGGAGGAGGAAAAGAATGAAAAGAAGACAAAAAGTGTACGCCAAAAGATAAGAAGTCGGTGGAGGAAAAGAAGAAATTAGAAGAAGACAAAGAAGAAGAAACCCAAAGGCCCTTTTCAGGGCCACTTCATTGCCTCAAAAAGATTTACTCTTTCTTGCCTAAATACTTTTTTAGACTGTTGTATCATTTAGGTATGATAAATTATGTTCATCAATCTATGGTTGTGCTGTATATGTATCTGTCTCTAACCATGTTTCTATGTCTTTGTCTCTATATTGTATTTGTCCCTACCCAGGGTAGACATGTAAATTCAGGTCAGCCACTTGCAACATTGTTGCCAGTACTGTGATGTCACCCTACCTGTTCCATTCCTATTGTCCCTATACAAAATTCCCTTGATGCCATATCGTCCCAGGGTTTTGATTTTGATGCTATAAATCTTGACACCATATCGTCCCGGGGGGGGAGGGTGTCTGTAATGTATTTTCCCATTGATGCTATATCGTCCCCCTTCACTACTATCCAGAGTGGATTTTCAAACTTCCAGAAAAGAGGAAGAAAAAAAAAACCCCAAAAAACAGTAGTGGCCCCAACAGAACCAACATCGGAATGGTATATATCCATGGTACATCAGAAGTCCTACCTAGAGTATTCAGACACCATGGGATTAACACATATCACAAACCATACAATTATTTAGGAGAAAAACTTACACATGTGAAGAACAAAACAGAAAATTTGAAAAAATGTGGTGGTTTCAAATGTAGTAATTGTGAAAATGACTATATTGATGAAACAGCCAGAGTGTTAGAAAACAAGGATTAAGGAACAAATCAATATAGAGTCATCTGCTATACATGAACATTGTAGCAATATGGGACATTCCATCATTCTCAATCAGACCAAGGTCATCACATCTGAGGACAACATATGGAAAAAGATGGTGAAGGAGGTGACTGAAATATGACAGCAGAGGCCAACACTAAACCATATACTAGGGGCTTGAACTACCTACACCAGCCTCCTCATATCACATGACCATTTTGTCACACAATCAACATTAGTATCTGATGAAGACAGCCAAAAATGTCGAACTCTCAAGATTCATGCTCTGAGTATAGGAAATTACTAATGATCATCATTAGAAGTGTTTTGCTGATGAAAAAATAAACGTCATAAGCATGTCATAATGATCATCATTAGAAGTGATTTGGTGAAAAAAAAATTTCATAATGATCATCATTAAAAGTGTTTTGATGAGGAAAAAAACATGTCATAATCATCATCATTAAAAGTGTTTTGGTGAGGAAAAATCATGTCATAATGACCATCATTAGAAGTGTTTTGGTGAGGAAAAAAATGTCATAATGACCATCATCAGAAGTGTTTTGGTCAGGAAAAAACATGTCATAATGACCTTCAGAAGTGTTTTGGTGAGGAAAAAACATGTCATAATGACCATCATTAGAAGTGCCTGGTAAAAAAAAACATGTCATGATGATCATCCATTCTGAGGGAGTAGTGACAACATGATTTTTGTTCTGTCTGAACCTGGAACAATTAGATGTGGAGTACCACAAGGCTCAATTCTAGGTCCATCACTATTTATTTTATTTATTAATGACCTACCACCTGTACTAAGAGACTCAATATCATCTACAGATCTCTATGCTGATGACACAACATTGTCAGACATCCAAAACACAAAGCATGAACTCGAAATTTCTTTACAGAATGCCCTAAACAAACTGGACAACTAGTGCGCATGCAATGGCATGGTGGTAAATACTGGTAAAACTAAAATATTACTTATCTCAACACGGCAAAAAAGGACAAAGCTTGATAGTGATGAACTATGTCTGACATGAAAGGATAAAAATTTGCAGATGATCTGTCATGATAGACTACTTGGTGTTTTGGTAGACAATAACCTATCATGGACTGAACATATCAAAAATATCAGTAAAAAAGTCAATTCAAGTTTATGGCTTCTCAGTAGGATAAGACACTTTCTCCCTGAAAGGCAAAGACAACTATTTTATAACAGTTACATACAACCCTATTTAGACTACTGTAATACAGTATGGGGTAATTCAAATGATAAAAACTTAGCAAAGCTGGCACATCTTCAAAAAAGAGCATCAATACAGAAGGAAAGCAAGGAAAATTTAGCTGGTAAGTTAAAAATATTATCTATTAAAGACCGAATCTGTTTGAGAAAAGCCAAATTAATGTACAGGATATCCAATAATAGTGCTCCTGAATATTTACAATCAGTATTCCAGTATAGGCTACCTGGTAATACTCCGCACCTGCAATCCATGTCTACCAAACAGTATAAAATTCCCAAACCAAATAAGGAATTTTTTTTAAAAGAAGTTTCTAATACTCTGGAACTTTGCTCTGGAATAGTATTCGAGCTGAGATTAGAAATGCCCACTCTATTTCCTTCTTCCAAACCCAGTATATCCAGTGGCTTCAGAGATGCAGCTAAAATAGATAAATTCCTTTGCATGAGGGCCTCAAGGTAGATTAGTTCTTTGCTAATTGTGTTACCCTCTTTAAATAAAGTCTTTAAATTAAATTAAATTAAATACAGCCAGCATGGCAGCTATATTGGATGTCTGATTGGCATCATTTTCATTTAGGACTTGGTGGAAAAAACTCTGCCATGATCACCCATTCAAGGGGAGTAGTGACAACAAGATTCTGTAAGAGTGTAATTGCAGCAGCTGCCTTGGATATACAACTGGCACTATTTTCAGTTAGAACCAACAGGGTATCATATGAAGTCTACTGGAGAATATCCCATGTTTATATAGTCATCCATTTGGAAAGGACAGATAACATATTTTCAAAATATGACTTACCCATCAAGAGGAGCTAAGCAACAACAAGATTTTCAAAATGACTGTCACGGGAGCCATACTGGGCACTTTCATTAAAGACCAAATGGATATCATACAAAGACTTCTGGTGAAAACCTCATATCAATATGACTTTCTGTTCAAAAGTTGTTATTACCTGGTTTTTAAGATGGCTGCCATATTAGATGTCAGATTGGCACTATTTTATTTAGCATCAACTAGATACCAAAGAAGTCATTTAGTAAAACCGTCATGTTGATATGACCAACCATTCAAGAGGGGTAGCAAAAACAAGATTTTCAAGACTGAGATGGCAGCCATATTTGACATCAGACTGTGCACCATTTTCATTTAGGATCAAATGGACATCATAAGAAGTCTTTTTGTAAAACCCCATATTTCTGTGACTATCCATCTAGGAGGAGTAGCGACAAGTTTTCCTGAATAGCCACTGTGGTAGCCAGATTGGAAGTCAAATCAGCATCACTTTCATTTAGTACCAACTAGACCTCATATGAAGTCTGTCAGTGTGTTATGTATATTTAATCTATATTGTGTGCTTAACTTTTGTGCATTCTTGTAAGTTGTACTTCATATTATGGTCATTCATAAACAGGATGTTTACGTAGCATCTGAGTTCAAGGCCATTCTTGCTTAAAATTAGACGGTTTTTTCCACTGGATAGCTACACATTCTGATATGACACAGTTCAAGTGAAAATGTGTATAAATAGGAATTTGATAAACATATAACTCATTCCCATTTTAGATCAATCATTTGGGAATCTATCTGTAGTTTACAGTTGTGTTGTTGACATCGATAAATTTGAGAGGAATTATTTATTTAAAATGTTCACTGGAATTACTAAAGTGTTCCCAGACATTTGGATTAAAACATTACTTTGGATTTTTGTGAAATTCAAAGACATTCTGGATTGCATCATTATGTTATATCAGGACATTCAAGACTACTGGAATTCATTCAGAACATTCCATATATTTTGGACTCATGACAGGACATTTAGGATTATGTAGAATTTAATTCACAAGGCAGTATTATAATTGTCTTTTGAGTTCTCATTCTGTATTGTAGGGAAATAAATTGCTTGTTGCTTTTACTTAAATTGTTGGTTTAAATTTCTTTGTCGTAACACAGCATAAACCCCACATTAATTAGTATGACCATCCATTCAGGATAAGTAGCAGTAGCAAGACATTCAAGACAGTCACTGTGGAAGCCAATTTATATGTCCAAGCTGTACCATTTTCATTTAGGACCATGTTGACCATGGGATGTAAGTGCGTGTAAAGTTTCATGGCAATCCTCAAAGTAGTTTAGTAGCATTAGCAATAATAAACTTGAGCTAATGGACAGACAACAGTCATACAACAGACCATTCCATAATGATAAGCTCTTCCTGCCTCTGATGAGTGCTGATGGGCAGACATTAGGCAACAGTCATACAACAGACATATGACAGACAACAGTCATACAACAGACCATTCCATAATGATAAGCTCTTCCTGCCTCTGATGAGTGCTGATGGGCAGACATTAGGCAACAGTCATACAACAGACATATGACAGACAACAGACATATGACAGGCAACAGACCATCCCATAAGCTCTTCTGGTCAATGACAAGTAGAGCTAAAAACTAAGAGTATAGTTTTAGTGATAAGAAGGGGTAGGGGCAATGTTATGTAACCTTCACCTTTCCCATATTAATGTAATGAGACTTAAATACAAAGGAGAGCTAACTCTATGCAATAGTACTTCAGTACTGTTTTGAGATTGTACACTTAAAATGCAAGATTTATAATGTGTCTGATACAAAATAATTGATGGAAACTGAATTTATGATTGAAAACCAAAACCTAACAATTTTACAAGCAGTGATCTTGATCTATGATCTTTTGCCATGATATTAACCATATAATGTCTCTATCTCTGGGCAGTAGTTTTAGTACATTTTTGACACAGGCCACCACTATCTCTGGACAGTAGTTACAGTACACTTCTGACATTTGACACATTCCATCATGAAAAAGTGGTATGTTAAATAACTGCACAGAAATAAAGTTGTGCATGCTAGTGTTTGACACGTTAAATAACTGCACAGAAATAACATTGTACATAGTAGTGTTTGACGCCATGTGATGATGAACAAAAGTGCAGTACACTTAGTTCTGTGCTGACTTGAAATGCACTCAGAAAGCAATAAAAACTAACAAAATCATCATATATCACCTAACCCTAATCTAGACTGCTCACTTGTATTCCACTCATGTACTGCAACACATGTATTATACACACACACAAAAACTGTCCTTCAAAACTACAGCTATACACACTCTCAACGATGTTCAGGAGTAAATTCACAAAAGACAGAGTAAAGAAACTGATTCAGACAATATATAAATTTAAATCATGACATAAAGGAGGTAAAGAGATTTTGTTGCTATGGAGATGGACAGTCATAAGAGTCATATAATAAACAAGACCTATTTCTACATGTACATTCACCATTGTCTTTCACCACTGGGAGGTAATAACACTATCCAAATATTGATTAATGTCTTATGTTTCTAAATTTTATGTTCCTTAAGTGTAATTTATGCAGCCAATCAGGAAGTAAGTATGCTCTGAAAAAGAGTGGAGGGGTGGTATGTTGTCGTACACATGAAACTAAAATTCTGTATTTGTAAACACTTATCCCCCATTCTAAGCTCGAACCCAAAGCTTGTAATATTATTGGGTAAGAAATCTCCCACAGCCAAATGCCAACTGGGTACTCCCATAGGCAAATGCCAGTTGGGTACTCTCATAGGCAAATGCCAGTTGGGTACTCCCATAGGCAAATGCCAGTTGGGTACTCCCATAAGCAAATGCCAGTTGGGTACTCCCATAGGCAAATGCCAGTTGGGTACTCCCATAGGCAAATGCCAGTTGGGTACTCCCATAAGCAAATGCCAGTTGGGTACTCCCATAGGCAAATGCCAGTTGGGTACTCCCATAGGCAAACGCCAGTTGGGTACTCCCATAGGCAAATGCCAGTTGGGTGCTTGTCTTCCCATGCCCTGTAAGTATCTACATAGTTACACAGCGTGGATCTGAACAGTTTCCAAAATATCACCCCAACATAAATGTCCAAATATCAAAACTGGGGTGGCAAGGATCAGAGGAAACTTGGACTACCAGGGGTTTATGCCCAAATGCAGAAGTGTGGAAGTGTGGACCCTGAGGCCAATGTCATATATCTGTGCTTACATGCCAAGAAAGTTATTTATGTATATGTTTATATGGTAGGGATATGAACAGTTTCCAAGTTATGACCCTGGAACTTGAAGTTCACTTACATCAATGCCAGTCACATATATTTATTTTTTTATGCCCATTAAGTGCAATTTCCCTTCTTCTTAGGTTTTGACCTGAGATGAATTAAAATCATTCTGTATGATGAAAATTAATCAGTACTAGAAAATTTTAGAAAAAAAAAATACATTATACACCCAATACAATTCAGGATGTTTTGGATTTTATGGACCAGTGGAACGTGTACCCCCATTAGAGCACATGTTTCTGGCAGAGTATGTGTCCCTAGCAGAATGTGAATCCCCAACAGAGTGCATGCCCCTAGAGTGCATGTCCCCAGCAAAAAGAATGTCCCTAGAAGAATGCTTGTCCCCAGCAGAGTGCAAGTACATGTTCTCAGCAGAGTGCATGTCCCCAGCAGAGTTCAAGCACATGTTCTCAGCAGAGTGCATGTCTCCAGCAAAAAACATGTCCCTAGAAGAATGCTTGACCCAGCAGAGTGCATGTCCCCAGCAGAGCGCAAGTGCATGTTCTCAGGAAAGCATAATAAAAATAGTTACTTATTTTAAGAAGGAGCATGTTTGGTCAACTGACCAATCTACCCTGAGGCCTTCTACAGTTACATGTGTGTGTGTGTGTGTGTGTGTGTGTGTGATGCACAACTATTACAAGATAAGGTCTCTTTAGACAACAACAGCTATTAAAAACTAGATAACTGATCTACTGCTACAATAAAATATGCACAAGGCTTTAGGGATACAGGATTCATACAAAGAGTAGTAGTGAACACAAGTAAAACATATAGGTGAGTACATGATATAACAATGTTTTAAAGAGTAGTTGTACTGAATTATACAAAATCATACAAATGATTGTTTCTGTAGATATTAACTAAGAAGCTTTAAAAGGGCTTGGCATGAGTCAGCTGACTTTTTATAGGGTGGTATGGAATTCCGGTTTGGCTCTACAAACAGCAAAAATCTTATAAAAACTCTGAATTTGGTTTAGGTAAATATGTTGTTTGAAATGGATCTTGGTTGATACATATGTAAATTTTTAACAAATTTAAAATTATATTAAATATAATAGGAGACAATCCATGTAAGGATTACAGATTAGTAAACCCTTTTGAAACAGAGTTCTCTGTGTTCCCAGTGGTGTAAATTTTCCAAGAAAAACACATGTCCCTAGTTGGACTACATATTCACAGCAGAATGCATGAATCCAATGGAGTTCATGTACCCAATGTTATGCATGTTCGTAAAAACATATTCAATGCTGTTGTTACATTACATGTACAAGAATGCTGACCTTGCAGAACCAGCATCCCTTAGTAACTTCTCACCTGTCTTTCTGTTCATATTTCTAAAATGCCTGTCATAAAAATGTTTCATTTTGTCTCTGACGACACAGCCATTATATTCATATGCAGATTGTTGACTACAACACATCATTATGTTTTTCTTTGGTCACATTCCATGTAGTTATCATCATTCCAGTACACAATGTTTGTGACAACAGAACCTGCTTTTGTGATGTGAACTGAATAAACAACTGAGACTGGCATGTGTATATTGTAATAATAAACACCATACTGGTTTCAACCAAAACAAGAGCATTTTCCAGCCAGTGAGTGGGACCCTGTTTACACTGTATAATGTCAGGCATCCTATGGGCTTTCACCAACACAGGATATTGTTCACATCCCTTTGTACATGCTCTTTATTTATAATACTTATTCACCTATTTCAAAATGAAGGGCACATATGGTCATTTCAACTTTCATCAACTCATCGTAATGCAAAAATTACTTTAAGGTCTACTGGGTGAAATGTAATGATTTTCAGCCTTGGTGGAGGCACAATCTCAAACAATTGAATTGCTCCATAATGAGAAGAAGTCACCAAAAATGACTCAGTGCTTATTGATGAAAGAAAATTAAACACTACACACCAAGAACTTTGACTAAACTCATGTCTTGTGTGATGCCGTTCACACTGTTAGCCCCACTGTAAGTAACCCATTATCTAGTAAATACCCTAACCCATGTCTTATGTGGATGTCATTCACACTTTTAGCTTCATTGTAAATAACCTACTATGTAATACCAATGATGGTGATGAACATAACTCTCTATCAAGGGCATTGCAGATCAAGACTTTTGTGTCTAACTGTTTATCTCCCCTTTCAGTTGAGTCAAATACCATTAGTGGTTATAAACACTACTCTCCATCAAGGGCATTGCAGAACAAGACTTCTGTATGTAACTGTTTATCTCCCCTTTCGGTTGAGTCAAATACCATTAGTGGTTATAAACACTACTCTCCATCAAGGGCATTGCTGAACAAGACTTTTGTATCTAACTGTTTATCTACCCTTTCAGTTGAGTCAAATACCAATCATTGTTATGAACACAGCTCCCCATCAAGTGCATCACAGAACAAGACTTTTGTATCTGACTGTTTATCTCCCCTTTCAGTTGAGTCAAATACCAATCATTGTTATGAACACAGCTCCCCATCAAGTGCATCACAGAACAAGACTTCTGTATGTAACTGTTTATCTCCCCTTTCAGTTGAGACAAATACCATTGGTGGTTATAAACACTACTCTTGATCATGGGCATTGCCAAGCATAACTTCAATGTCTCCTGTTAATCTCCCATTTCAGTCATGTCTAATGATTCTTCACAGGTTATAAATGCAGTGAAGTCTCAAACCAGTGAATGACTCAACCAGCTTTGAAAGAAAAGACTGGAATCAGTGTGCTTACAGACCTGTTTTCTAAAAGCACTGACAAATTTAAAATTCTTCATGTCAGGAAGCTCTTGGCAAAATTTATGTGAAATTTGTCAAGTGAATTTTTAGAAGTTTAAAAGAGCAGATGTTGACAGATGTTGACACATACCAGATGTGAGGCCATTAAATTAATATTTATTATGCTTTGATCAGAAACTGGACTTTATTATATCACTACCTGTTATGTATATCTATATCACTACTTGTTATGTACATCTATATCACTACTTGTCATGTATTATCTATATCACCACTTGTTATGCATATCAATGGTTTTTGTAACTCCAGGTACATGATTTTATTTAAATTTTGTTATTTTTATTCATGGCTGTAATGTGTATGTAATATCTTTATTTATTTTGCCTACATGACTTGAATCTGTTAAGATCATAATACTGCATACAATCTATAAATAGATGTGTGTGTATATATATATATATATATATATATATATATATATATATATATATATATAAAAATGTGTGTGTTGACAACTATTAATAATAATCTTAATAATAAAACTTAAATGGTGCCTTTTGGCCTAATCTCTCAGTGGCTGATGGGGTTTTGATGTTTCTAGAATTCTGTTAATTTCCCACTGGTTGGGCTAGGTCACATGAATAGGCCAAAATAAGTAGTGTATTCTGTCACGTGGAGGTCTATTGCAAAATACAGCCGCAATATACGATGTACATAAGGAGAGAATTAAACAATCAGTTTCATTCTGATTTTGGAGTGATTCTCACTTCTTGTGTTCCTGTTATAAGTCTGCATATGTGTTTTATGCTGTACTTAGATATTATCTGAGAGGAAAAACATTTCATTCATTTAGGACTTTCATAGACCTTTTGTAAGGACTAGTTTGGATTCACTTCATAATAGTTCCTCTCACGTTTTCATTTATACCTTTGATAATTAAATTGTTTGTTAAATTGGTTGTGATTTTTTTTTCTGTTACTTAGTTTGTGACTTAGAGTTGTATCACTTCTCTTCACAGCTTCCACTGGTCTTTTGCTATTTCTGCAATATACATGTAACATCCCTGTCAATTATGATTTCCTTAAAAATGTGAGCCTACTCCATTGATTTAAGACTCAGCTGACATCAATTTAAGAATTGCTCAATGTAGAAACATGAGACCACGTTACAGGAGATTGAGACCAAGTTCAGTACATGGATGCAATGGAACTGATAATTAACCAACTAAAAATAAGACCAATTCTAGTGCACCATGTCCTTGATGCAAGATGTGTAATAAATGTATCGAAATGAAGAAATGAGATCATCTGCAGTTTACCATGATCCTGACACTGGATGCTAGATAATCCAAACTGCAGAAATGAGATTGCTCCACTCACTATGTTGCTGATGCTGGATGTGAGATAAATGTAACAAAATGTAGAAATTAGATCACTTGCTCATCACCATGTTCCTGATACAGAATTTTAGATAAATGTTCCAAAATGTGGACTGCAGAAATGAGATACCTGCACTTCATCACACTCCTGATGCTGGATGTGAGATCATCATGAGATGAGTATTCGGGGCAAAAAAGACATGCATAAGTAGAAAGGTAGCTCTAACTCAGTAAATACATAAGCACATTATTATTAATGCAATTTTTAAAATTATGCAGTATTAAGACAATCGAGCTTAACAAAAGAAAAAAGATTTAATTTACCTCTTAAGCGGAAATATGACAAACTATGAATGTCAGGCTCATCACTATCACTACTGGAATAATATCCTGCAAGGAAAGTAACATTCGGTGAGCCCGCAAGTCTTATGATGCATTGAGTAGGATCAAGATTTCCACTTGCTGGCTGGGAATCTGGGTCATTAAGTTCATTAGACATGTTCCAACTTCTTGTTAGCTTAACAGATAATCCAAGCTTAAATAAAAAAAAACTGTCTCCAGATGCTCTTCCGCATCCAACAAACGACTTGCTTCTTTAATGTACAAGTTTTGTTGTATCTAATTTACAGCTCTGTTCCTGATATTTCAATGAATTTCAGGGTTAAAAGAAATTAGAAAGATGAAAGTCATAAGTGGAAATGGGAAAGTCGCTGATAAGTCATTTGTCTCCAAATTTTCAATCAAGTAGTTTAAAGCTTGGCTAAAATAATGAATTTCTCTTCCTGTTCTACCTTTTTCTCCTCAATCCTTTTCCAGGCTAAATCAGAGTTGAAGCTAACACTGTCTTTAGCACACAATACTGATCCACCATAACCTCTTCAATCCAATATTAAACACAATTCTACTTCACAACTAATTAGTGAAGTTCAGTAGTCAAGTGAAATGCTCCACATAAAAATTTACACTGTATGATGTTTTGGAAAATCTATCAACCCAAGTTATCTCTGCCCCACATCTGTGGAACATGAACAACCTATTCAATATACATCACTTCCTGGTTATATATAGATATATATGTATTTACTGGTCGAGTAATCTACACTACCTAGTAGATATACCTTTCCTGGGGCTTTGTTTACACTGCATATGTCAGCCCAAATTCACAATCTCATCCTCCCAACCTATCACTTATCAATTCTCTCTCTCTCTCTCTCTCTCTCTCTCTCTCTCTCTCACAACCTATCACTGATCAGTACTGTCCCTTGCTCCAACTTACCACTGCCACTCTGGCTACCCTCATATTCAAGCATACCTACATATAACAGTAAGACTTAAATTCAATGCTTTCTTGTTGCATGACAACTGTATGTACATGTACTGAATCAAATAGAATGCAGTTAACCAATTTGCAATAACAAATGTATTCAAGACAAGACCTCTGCATTTTCACATAAATTCTTAATTTGTTTCCTCAAATTATATCTTCCTAATGATATTTCAGACTAAATCAATATTTATGTCACAGATAACGATTGTACAAAGAATACAAAATCAACTTTTTGTTTGTTTTCTTTAACATCCTGAATCCTCTTTAATCTACAAAAAAGAGTTGTGTAATTCCTCAAATTTGAAGACATCCTCAAAATTTCCTCAATGGTATGGTAAGGTTCCTGGGCATCACATATTAGCCTATCATACAGGCCTGAGAATCACACATCATGTAGGCCTGGACAATGTATGTCATACAAGCCCAGACATCATATATCAAACAGGTCTAGGCTTAATACAACAAACAAGGATGGGCATCATATATCACACAGACATCATACATCAAAAAAGGCCTTAGAATTATACATCACCCATACCTGGGTATTATACATCAAACATCATACAGGCCTTATACATCATACAGACCTGGACCTCACACACAGGAATCCCTCATCATATATCATACATCATACAGGCCTAGGCATAATACATCATACAGGCCTTGGCATCACACATCATCAAGGCCCGGACCTTACACATCAAACATCAATCAAGCCTCCAGGACATTATATATCATATATCATGCAGGCCTGGGAATCCCACATCATATACATCATACAGGCCTAGGGAATCCCACATCATATATCATACATCATACAGATCTGGGCATTATGCGTCATGTAGGCCTTGGCATTATTCATCAAACAGGCCTTGGCATTATACATCATACAGGCCCTGGCATTATACATCAAACAGGCCTTGGCATTATACATCATTCAGACCTGGGCATTATACATCATACAGGCCCTGGCATTATACATCATACAGGCCCTGGCATTATTCATCAAACAGGCCTTGGTATTATACATCATACAGGCCCTGGCATTGTACATCATAGAGGCCTGGACATAAAATCTGAAACAGGTTTTCTAGTAATGTTTTGTCCCTCACCTACCTTGGGGATGTCACAAAAGTTGACAATAATGACCATGACCTTCAAGACAAAACTCTAAAGTTAATAGGCAGGCAATGAAAGTAATCTTTACATTACTCTATCTTAAAGTGCACTTTACAAAAACAAAATCAGAAAAGTTCTCTTTTAATAAATGGAACTTTACCTTAAAGACAAAATCTTGAAGGTGATACACAAGATGCTATCAATTTGAAAAACACAAGTATGCCATAATTCATCACTGTACCTCAATCTGCTTCAACTATATAAACAAAACAAAAGAAACTTGAAAATATTGACCCATGACCTTGACCTTGCAAATGTGACCTAAAACATGCAATGCAACACTGTAACAGTATATAAGTATGCCAAGCTTCACTCATTTATCTAAAGCAGCGAAGGGTACATGGGGATAGAGAGGTAAAAATTACTATAGTCTGAAGATAGAATCACCAAAATGGCACATGACCCAAGTTTTAGTGATGATATATAGTCATACTATGTATCATTCCTTCACCTCAAATAGCTCAATAATAGAAAGCCTAATAAAAAAAATTCAATATTGTTACAGATATCTGTATCATCTGTTAAATTTATAATAAAGATTTTATTGAAATTACTTGGGTTAATCACAATATTATTATGATTGGTAATTTTCACAGTAAAGAAAGCACTTTAAAGCTGAGGTCACATCGCATGTGTAATGTACAATACATTGCGAGAATTTCATCATGAGTCAAGGCTGAATGCCAAAGTCATGTCAATAAACTATTTCAGTTAATTATGTTACGCATTAATGGAATGGAGCACACGTTGACAAAGCGTGATTAAAAGAAGTACCCTAGCCGCTGATTGGATAAATATAATAATAACGTTTTGTTGACAACCAATGTATTTTGCAAGGGAAAATTTATTTAAATGTTTGGGAATCTTTTAGTGATTCAGATTTTGTTGATTTGTTGAACAAAAAGAGACTAGATAAGCAAATACAAGCACTATGTATGTTATTCTTCAGTTCATATAGCAACTATTATAAGAGTTGTTGAAAGAAAGTAGGATTTATTTATAATCATTTGCTGGAGTACAAAATATTTAATTGAAACAGTCAACACCTAATGCAGTGGTGGGCAACTTCTCTAGTCGGCGGGCCGGATATGGGAAAATGAAGTTCTTGGTGAGCTGGATTACTAAATCAATACCTTAATGATTAAGGTAAGAAAGTAGTAGGAGATTGCGGTCGGATGTGACCGTGGGCCAGTCAAAATCCCGTCGCGGGCCGGGTCAGGCCCGCGGGCCGTATGTTGCCCGTCCCTGACCTAATGCATTACGTGAATTTATTCAAGGACTTGAATATTTAAATAATTTTATTGGATTATGTGAAACTTTCCTGGACTTCACTGATACTCTACTTTCATGGCATTACTTTGAAGTAAAAACCTATGTATTCAGAACTGTGATTCTTCAGTGTGCTAGCATGTTAACACATACACACATCAGAACCTTCATTCAAATTACCTTTGGAAAGTTTGTGGATAAATGTGAAATCAATAGTACAATTTAGGATATTCTAGGAATTAATACACTGTAAGTTAATTGTTATTCTTTCACTTTGTTTGATTTTATATTTTATGGAAATAAATTTATATTTTAGAATCTTGAATGCTTGCCTGGTTTACCTTATCTTGTTACTTAGATTTAAGCCCTTAGACGTAAAAACATATATCACCATGGCAATGACTCTGAAGATGAGACCTCAAATATGGTATGCAAAATACACACTAATGATGACATATGTGAACAGCATGTCTAAATCTGAAATAGCTTCAGACTTATAGAGTTTGAAGGAAAGCACCATAGCAAACATTAAATATCTGAACCCATGTTACCTGAATGTGGTATCCAATGCATTTCTTGTGTTGGCGTAAAAGTATACCAAATATTATCACGTAATCTCAATTTTACAGTTATGGAGAGAAAATGTAATCAAAATGAAAAAAAGAAACTATGCTGTGACTTTGACCTTGAAAATAGGAACCCCAAGTAGTATGCAAGGTAGTACCCCCAAAATAGTATCAACACACGTTCTAATTAGAATGTATAAGTATACAAGTTTTGCCTCTTAATCTCAAGTAACTTAAAATTATTGAGCTGAAGGGAATGTGTACATAAAATACATGTCCATGACCAAGACTTTGAAGTTAGGATGCCAATGTGGTAAAAAAAACCACTCCTTCTGGCGGCATGTATACATATAGTAAGTCTCATGCCTTAATCTTAAATGGGTCTAAATTTATACTTTGGTTTGGTGTTTAAGGGGAACAGAAAGAAAAGCTGACTTTTTAGTTCCAATGCAATTGAAGTAAAGTTCCTTGCCTAAGGACAGGTCATCCAGGTTGAGCTAATTGTAGGATTCAAACCTGCACCCTCTTGGTCAATAGTGTATCATGCTAACCACCGTGCAAGTGCAGCTCCAGCCTAATTTAGTTGCCTCTTATGACATCGGGGAGGGAGCTTCAGGCCTATTCTTCAACCGTCAGCTCACAGAGTAATTAATGGTAAAGAGTGGAAGGTATGATGGAAAAAGCAAAATAATGTGCCATGACCTTGACAACTGCAGCATACCTTCTACTGACTGTGTACAAGTATACTAAATATTATTACTTAATCTCAAAGAAGCTTTAAAGTCATATGGGCTGATGAGAAAGTATGATGAACATATAAAATATTAACTAGTGACCTTGACCTTAATATAGGACCCCAATGTGACCAGCAACAAACATTCTGATGTGAATGTGAAAGTATATCAAGTTGCATCCCTTAATCTCAAACAACTATAAAGTTTTAGAGCTGAATGGAAAGTGCACTCAGAACATAAGGAACAATGACCTTGACCTTGCAGATATCACTTCCAATGTGGTATGTGGCATATCTTCTAGTCATGGTGTATAAGTACACCAAGGTTCATCCCTTAATCTCAAATTCATCCCTTAATATCAAGTTTGTCCCTTAATCTTAAATGTATCCCTTAATCTCAAATTCATCCCTCATCTCAAATTCATCTCTCAATCTCAAATTCATCCTTTATTCTCAAATTTATCACTTAATCTCGAATCCATCCCTTAATCTCAAATGCCTTTCAAGTTATAGATCCATAATGTAAATGTGAATAATGGCCAAAAAGATATGGAATGACAGATGGATGGAGAGATAAAAAGATGGACTGTGTTACAACTCTATTGTCACAAACTAAGTAACAGAAAGAAGCAAAATCAAAAAGTTTTGTAAAACTTAACAAATAATTTTAATTATCAAAGATATAAATGAAAATGTGAGAGGAACTTACTATTATGAAGTGAATCCAAAATAATCATGACAAAGTTATATGAAACCCCAAATAAATAATAATAATAATAATAATAATAATAATGAGGACTTTGTATAGTGCCTAATCTTTAGAAGCTCTAAGCGCTTTACAACATTTGACAACACTTAAAAAACATATATAATGATATGATTACAAAATTAAAAACAAACACCACAAAAGTAGAAACAGAAAATATGCTGTAAATATTTAAGGCAAGGATGCATTATTAGGTCTTTAAGTCTGTTCTTGCAGTTGAAATAGGTGAGTTTTAAGAGCGCTCTTGAATGAGATCACTGTATCTTTGTGTCTAAGTGCAGTGGGCAATTCGTTCCACGTTGCTGGGCCCTGGTATGCAAAAGAGCGTTGTCCATATGATTTCATCTTCATAGTGGGAATGATGAGAATACGAGTGTCAGAAGAGGAACGTAAGCATCTTGCAGGTGTGTACACATGGGTGAGGTCAGATAGGTATGTTGGACTGGAGCCCGTCAGTGAAACGTAGCACAGAGAACAAATTTTGTGTTTAATTCTGGATCGCATGGATAGCCAGTGTAGGGTACAGAGCAGGGGAGAGGCGTGCTCTGATCGTGGTACTCTAAGGATGATTCGTGCAGCTGTATTTTGAACTTTTTGAAGTTTCTGAAGTAGATATTGAGATGAACCAGACAGAATTGAGTTACAATAGTCCAGTCTTGAAAGTACTAAGGAACACACAAGTGTTTTAGTGGCATCAACTGAAAGATACTTGCAAATGGAGCTGATTCGTCTCAGCTCAAGATATGCAGCCTTGCATATGTTCATGACATGTTGGTGCAACGAGAGTACTGTCGAGAGTGACACCGAGGTTTCGTACTGACTGTGTGAATTTAATGTTGGTGTTGCTGATATTTATTGTCTGAGGTAAAGGATGTGAATGAGAAAGTCTTTGTGTTGTAATCAGGATGGCTTCAGTTTTATCATCATTCATCTGCAGTTTGTTACATGTCATCCATGATTTCACATCGGAAATGCACCTCTCAACGCCTTGGATGGTAGCTTCAACTTCAGCTGGATGGCTAGATTTGTATATTTGGGTGTCATCAGCATACAATTGGTGAGACACTGGATGATGATCTATGACACTTGAGAGTGGCTGAGTGTGTATAGAATGAAGAGAACAGGTCCAAGAACAGACCCCTGTGGAACACCACAGCATAGATCAACTGGGCTGGAGTGTTTTCCATTTGCGGACACAATTTGTGTCCTGTTGACCAAGTAGGACTTGAACCATAGTAAGGCCGTATCATGAATGCTAAATACATGCTGGAGACGGTGAAGTAATATATCATGGTCTATAGTGTCAAATGCTGCAGACAAGTCAAGGAGAGTGAGGACTGTAATCTTTCCGCTATCCAAAGCAGAGAGAAGGTCATTGACTACTTTCAGAAGAGTAGTTTCAGTACTGTGGCAAGGGCGACATGCAGACTGTACATTGCTAAAAAGACTGTTTGAATTCAGATGAGATACAAGTTGGGATAGAACAACTTTTTCTAAGATTTTTTACATGAATGGCAGATTAGAAACTGGGCGGTAGTTCTTTAAATCATTATGGTCGAGTGTTGGTTTCTTCAGCAGAGGCTTTACAATGGCAGTTTTGTAAAATGATGGGAATTCGCCAGTTGAGAGAGAGGTATTAATAACATCAGTTAGTGAAGGCAGTATCGGATCCAAGCACTCTAGCAGCAGTGACGTCGGGATCGGATCCAGTTCACATGACTTTGGTGCACTCTTCATCACGATTGTACGTACTAAATCCATAGAGACAGGTTTAAATGCTGCTAACGGTTGCCGCTGAAATTCTGTATCGCAACTGTATGGTGACGACGAGTCAACTGAAATTGTATTGTCAAGTTTATCTCTGATGGTTTGTACTTTGTCACGGAAGAAATTTGCAAACAGGTCCGGAAGGTCGACTAGAGAGAAGGTAGCTGGAAGTGGTGTACATTTGTTCCTTGACATCAGCTTGTTAGTAATCTCAAATAGCTCTTTGCAGCTTGAACTTTCCATGATTTTAGTACTGTAGTGGGCTGATTTAGCTGCATGGACTATGTTTGTGACATTCTTCTTAGCTGCATCATAGATCTGCTTATGAATAGTGAGTCTGGTGGAAAGCCAAAGCCTCTCAGCTTTACGGCGGTCTCTTTTAGCAGTGCGAAGCTGGTCCCTAACACTGCTATACTACGGAGAACACTTCTGAATTGCTACTCTGCACTTGGTTGCTGGGGCATGTTTGTCGAGCAATGAACGCAGGCAGTTATCAAGTTGTTCTGCTGTAGTAGGTAAGCTAGTTGTTAGGTTGAAAAATGAAAAGTTCCATATAAATTCCCAAACCAGAAATGTACTGCTCTGCCCAGAATCATCACATTGTCAAGATGGCATCATCAAGAACACAAGATCTAAGTTTGTTACTGTTATTGTACGGTTTAATGCCATTTTTCAGCACAAGATAGGCTATACATGGTGGCCAGTATGATTGGTGGAGGAAGAATCCAGTACACCCCAGAAAGAACCACCAACCCACGAGCAGCTACAGGCAAGCTTTCTCGCATGCCCACATTGGCCGAACCCGATACTCAAACCCACACAGACTGAGGTGAGATTGCAGTGATCCGTAATGGTGAGCGCTTTTGACCACTCGGCCACCAATATCTAAGTACAACATAAAACACATCTGCAGACTTACAACAGGAACACAAGAAATGAAGATGACTCCAAAATCAGAAGAATCTGAAAGCTCAGTTCTTTCTTCATAAACACCTTCCATTGCTACTGTATTTCACAATATACCCCACTTGATCGATCATACTACTCCTTTTGCCTCAAACTTGCCTATTCATGTGACTTTACCCAACCAATGTGAAATTACTGAATTCTTCTGGAATCATCCAAACCCCATCAGCCAATGAAAAATTAAGCCAACAATGTCATTAAGTCTTCTTATTAAGATTATTATTAGTAACTGTCAATACATACGTAAGCATCTATTTATAGATCCTATGTAATTTTACACTCTGAATAGACTCAGGTCATGTATGCAAATCTAACTAACAATCTTCTATACAATTTGCAGCCATGAATAAAAATTACAAAAAATTAAATAAAATCATGTAACAGAAGTTAAAAAAATATATAGATATACATAATTGCAACATGAATACTATTTCCCCTGCTTTTCAAAACACACACATGGAAAATATGCAGATTTTGAAGATAAAACTAAAACAAGAGTTTACAATGGGTAGAATCTACTTCTAAGCTTGTTGGTGGTTTTTGGAACCAAAATATAATGTAAGCTATGTAATACATGTGTGAAAAAATTAATGGGCTCTGATGAAGTAATTTTATTTTATACATAAACATATTGGATGGAAACAGATGGAAGTAGCAGATTTCTTATGGTATCCTGAACGATAATGTTAGATGCTTATTGTTTATTTTTTGTTGTGTTTTGTCCATACTTGCATGGAAAATATCAGTGGCAATATAATTATCTTTCAGTGCAAATAAGCACATAAGCAAAAACTGACAACAAAATATACAGTGGGCTTTGAACTGGGTACACCTGCATGACAGGTGTTCATACATGCCATCAGACCAAGCAAGGGACAAAATGGCAAATTAAGTGGGATTTGAACTGGGTACACCTGCATGACAGGTGGTCATACATGCCATCAGACCAAGCAAGGGACAAAATGGCAAAATAAGTGTTTTGATCATAATGTTAGTGAAGTCTGCTGAGCATTATGAAAAAACAAATTCTTTTGTAACTCACTCATTATCAAAATTCTATTGGAAAATGCACTAATTTGCAGGTTTGCAGAATCAAAAATATATAAGCAAGAGATTGATGTTATTTTAATGGCCTGTTGTTGTTGTTTATGTTGTTGTTGCTGTAGGGTTTAACGCCATTTTCAGCACACAATAGGCTATACTTGGCAGCCAGTATTAATGGTGGAGGAAGAACCTGGGAAAACCAAGGAAAGAACCACAGACCCACGAGAAGCTACTGGCAAACTTTCTCACATACCCACATTGGCCGAATCCAAGACTTGAACCCACGCAGACAGAGGTGAGATGGCAGTGATCCATAATGGAGAGTGCTTTAGGCCACTTGGGGCCCCTTTAATGACTTGTAATACTGATTTATCTTAAAAAAAAATGGAACATATAAGCAAGAGACTGGTGTTATCTCAATTGCCTGTTACACAGATTTATCTTAAAAAGATGGAACATAAGGTTGACATTTATATTTCCAGGGAAAAGAAATGTAAGTGCAATATTACAAAAAACAACAAACAAACTCGTAGCTTGCTCAAATAAAACATTCCTTTTAAAGTTTCTCCATTCACATTTTCCTATTTATTGACAGCCAGGTTACATCCATGGATGAGTCCCATCACAAGAAATAATACTGTTATCCAGATAGGTAAATATGCTTTATTAAAAATGTGTTTTATTTTACTGATCTGAATCCATCTCTTGCGTTTAACACCAGTGTAGCAGGATGGTCGATGACAATGAGGACTTAGGCTCTGACCACTTTCTTGTCTCTTGGAAATCCCAAACAATAAATCTGTATGTACCCCCACTTTGTTGGGGGTGGGTTGTAGTGGAAATTTGGTTATCGTTATCTAGAGGGTGATCGCCTTCGGTGTTATTGCCCGGATCAAGTAAATATCAATATAAAGTGTGAAACTTATAGGTGGAATAGACAGAGATCTGAGCAGATATATAAAACAGAATGACACGAGTCCCCGTACATGAAAATAACAATTTTAATTAATTACATAAACAACCATGATAATGCATTACATTAGGAAGATACACTTCTTTTTTAAATAAATCATTCACCGAATTTCAAACACAAATATACTTATATAAATAGCCAATCTGTTTTAAATGATAGAATTAGTTCATCACAGAATCAAGTGAACAATCGAAGTCATTGCCTTGTACAACTTCATAACCTGATTATTTCCGGTTCATTCCAACTTCACTGTGACTGTTATTCTTGGTCCTTTCCACTTTTCTTTTCACTTCTCCCAACTCTCGATAGTCTCGCCTCTTTCAGCCCTCGAACTTTGTGTGGGTAGGTGGATATATAAGTACGTGATATGTAGATACTTCGATAGGTAGGTACGTGGATACGTTCCGTGGAGCTATTTCACCTTCCAAAAATAAACAAAGAAGCAACCTAAATCTTCTGTAAGATATCCTACTTAGAATAGATCATTACTCCCTCTGTCATTATGTCAGATATCGTTCTATCGGAATTCAACATATACCAAAGGCTATCTGGTCAAGCTAAATGTGGCAGACCATAAACAAACTAGTTTCATAAGATTAATGTACTTCCTAATGGCTATTTCAACCTGACTCACATCATCATCCACCGAGACACATAAAAGTTCTGTTCTCATCTCAATTACACAAATGAAGGAAATTCTTTACATGGCTTAACTACGTTATTTCTAACGAATACACACATTTAAGTCTCTAGCATATATGAAATCTCACTTCATGGTTTAACAACGTTAATTTCAGTCAATATGCACTGAAGTCTTTATCATACGTGAAACCATCTAAGGTCGGTCAATTCACACGGATTCTCGTAACTCATATCAACTAAAGTAAGGCATGAAATTCTTAGATACATATTTTCCTATAACAATCAAGATGACACATTCAAACAATTTGTCAAACTTATATAAAGAATATCACTGTACGGATTCATATAGATGAACTCACACAGTTGTATTCATATCAAGAAAATTGATCTACGAATTTAAACAAATAAATTCATGCAAATATAAGCAAATAAATCAAACAAATCGTTATATTAATATCAACGAATTACATGAGACTGGCACAAATACCTTGCTTTCAAGCTTCACTCGCTTCTACCGCCAAAATCTTGTCCGTTGACTTTCCAGACATCCGATCCCTTGGACAATTATTTACGAGTGAATTTCTTCTAAATTCAAACTCGGAGTCTTCTACCTTTGTTTTCTCTTGCAGAAAAGTGTAGACTGACTAAAAATTTTGCGATGGGACATATTAAAACCAAGAAATCTCAAGTGGAAATCACGCCCCTTATTTAGCATAACCAATCTGGATTAAATATATCTCCCACCTTTAATTAGTCGCCAAAATTATAGTCTGCATGACCTCTAAATTCCCAAATAACTAATTCTGGAAAATCTCAAATCTGACAATTCCAATACAAAATCTAAGTTAACCTTTTTTCCTTCCAGTCTGTCTGACAGTTAAATAAACGAATGTTTAATTAAGAATCATTCTCTCACATGACACAGACATTAACCATCCGTGCATTATGGCTATTTAACATGTGCAGGTCCCCATAAATCTAATTAATCGTTCACCTGCCCAAATTAATGTGCTCTTCATAGATCGACAGAAATTTGCACCCTTACAAAATCAAACATTTCCATTTCACTTTGGGTGGTCACTTATTATGATACAAGTCTTATACTGCAATGGTATGATTGACTGTAAGCATTCACAACACATGGTGTGGTAAGAAGTCAATTTTTGTAGTGAGTTTATGTGTAATATATTTCCAGATACTGTACTTTCAATGCTTTTTGTAAGCCATTATTTGAAAAATGGTTTTCAAAGCTCACGCTAATTCAGAACCCATTTTAAAGATCAAAGGACAATCGAACCAATTCTGAAAACATGTCATATACAAAAAATACTTGTATGGGGCCAAGTAGGAAAAATCAGCCCAAATCAGCTTGCCATTGATTGATGATCAAATACATGATATCTTAGTATGACTTCTTTGAATTCTGTGGCAGAAGGGTTTTGTAATGTGTATATTATTTAGTTTGTCTTTTGGCAGCACAGTATGATTTTTTTAATTCTTCCATAGTCAGCAGTGTGTGCAGGACAAATGCTATCCAGTCTTCCATTCCCAGCAGTGTGTGCTGGATAAATGCTATCCAGCCTTCCACAGCCAGCAGTGTGTGTTGGATAAATGCTATCCAGTCTTCCATTGCCAGCTGTATGTGCAGGGTAAATGCTATCCAGTCTTCCATTCCCAGCAGAGTGTGCAGGATAAATGCTCTCCAGTCTTCCATAGCCAGCAGTGTGTGCAGGATAAATAAATGCTATCCAGTCTTTTATATCCAGCAGTGTGTGCAGGATAATTGTTATCTAGTCTTCCATAGCCAGCAGTGTGTGCAGGATAAATGTTATCTAGTATACCATAGCCAGCAGTGTGTGCAGGATAATTGTTATCTAGTCTACCATAGCCAGCAGTGTGTGCAGGATAATTGTTATCTAGACTACCATAGCCAACAGTGTGTGCAGGATAAATGCTATCCAGATGTATATCCATCCTGTTCAATAAGTTATAAAATGTTGGATACTCCAAGTTTGTTGTAACTGAGGTATTTGTTTCAGCTGCATTGCTTCAGGCACCCGACAAGCAACAGGAGTGGATATTGCTGTAAAGTTTTGGGTGGAGGTGTTTTTTGGAGGAAAATTCTCTCTCTATCTCTGTCTCTGTCTGTCTGTCTCTCTCTCTCTCTCTGCCTCTCCTCATTTCTGTAGTTACTGTGTTTTCTTCAGACTTCAACAAATTCTTGAGGTCATTAACAACAGGTTGTGCAATCTCATCAAAAGCTTTCTGCTGAAATATCTGAAGATGTTGCAATAATTTTGACACTCTTCTGATCTTTCCAATTCTGATCA